>JAGFPH010000183.1:541927-559269 GCA_018207615.1 Philaenus spumarius | reverse complement strand
AATGTGAAAATTTTGGGCATATCGAGATACCTTGTCGTACCATAAATGTACGAGGTTTGGAAGACAAAATTGATTGATACAGTAGTTTCTCAGAAAATCGGGATGCAACTTTGATACTTAGTTTAAATTTAACCAACTATATTTCTATTATGACTAAGGCCCGTATTACACTGTAAAATATTTTATAAAATAGGTTTTATAAAAGTTCTTTGACAAAGATCTTTGATAGTGATTTGATGGACCATCTTTTATGATATATTTCTTTTATAAAACTTAACAGCTTAGCATTACCTTTTATAAAATGTTAGATATATTTTTACCTTTTAGTAGTACAAGTCCAAAATGTTTTTTAAACAAGAATCACTCTTCAAATCTTTTATAATAGATGGATACCATCTTTTATAAAACATATTTTATAAAATATTTTACAGTGTAATACGGGCCTAAGAATGTTGTAATGTTTTAAGCTTAGGTCATATTTCTTACACACCTTTTCTTGTTCATTTTCAGGATAGACCATTGGATAAACTAACAGTTTTGCAGATACTGTAAAAATATAGAACTAACATTCAATACTCACAATTTCTAGTAAGTTTAAAACAATGTATTAATAATTTAAATTAATTTAGTTATTTTATTATGAATATTTTTTCTTCTTTCTTTCTATTTACAAGTTCTAGCTGTCCCGTGCAAAAATTTCGCAAGTTAGTAGTACTTACCTGATTTAATTCAGTTAGTTATGTTGGTTTATAAACAACATTTTCCAACGATTTTTAATGCTTTACGTTGATTTAATTTGATTGATTTGCATGATAGATTACACTTGCATATAGAATGTGAACAATCTAACAGCTGTCATTTTTAGTTAAACAGATTGTTAAGGGTCTGCTGTAGTGGCGGCCATCTTGGATTTTTATCCCATAAGAGCAATGTTAAATTTCAAACCATTTATTTCATTTATTTTTTATCATAAAATTGTTTGCAAGGTCTCATTTTAAGCACAGTCACAATACGCATCCGTCTTGCAATTTAGTTTTTTTTAATGCTTTTGATATGTAATTGACATTTTGTAAGTACAAAGTTTAAATTTTTTTCCTAACACAATAAAAAATTAATAATGAAAAATAATTTGCAAGCCGGATCCGAAATTTTATAAAGAATATTCAGTTTTTTTTCAACACTCAACGACAAAAGATAGACTTATAAAATGGTTTGAAATGAGGCAATGTCAAAGCGTTCAGTTGCAAGAAATTGCACTGTTTAGATAGGGATATAGTGAGAAGCGCTTTCGTTTTCGGTTGCTTTCTCGTTTACTGGAGCAGACCCTTAATACAGTAAATGGCGCCTTTCATATGAAAATTTTTAATAAACTTTTGTAACGAAAACATTAATTTTAAGCTGTTTCTCTATTTATTGTCAATTGCGGAGAACATGATGAGCTTTAAAATTATGTTTGAATCGTTCATTTTTATAAAGAATTAAGGCAGATATGGAATTACCACAAAAAAAAAAAACCTTTGAGAAATAATATATTATAAGGATAATTGAATTAAATTTTATAAAGTTCTATGAGCCTTTAGAATAATTTTTTAGGAAAATGACAATTGAGGAGGCCCCTGGTAAAATGGGGGTGTAACTTTGCACATTATGCCCTTTTCCTTACTAACTTTTCCAATAGTTTAAAATTAACTGCAATTATTTAAAATATATGGGTACAAATTTTTACTATTAAATTTCTCCAATAGTGTTTTTTGGGCAAAGAATAAATGTATTACATTGGCTAAGGCTAGACAATATGGTTACAGGCTGTAAGTATCCTTCTTCTTTTGAGATATTTATGACAAAGGTTTTTAAAAAAATTTTGATGTGTACTGTAAGGATTAATAGGGTACGGTTAAGAACTAAATATAGAAGATACAAATATTATAATAAAGAATAGTTTAGGATTTATTATCCCAAGACAAAGACACAGAAAGAAGGATAACATTGGGTAATACTGCCAAATGCTGTGAAATAGTTGACAAGGGCAAAGCACAATTAAAGTGACACAGTTGGACAACCTGGTAAACTATAAAAGGGTAATACTACCCTAGATACGAGGCCAGCGTTTTTGGAGACAAGGGCGGATCCAGCGAGGGGCGAATGGGGCGTTCGCCCCCCAGTGACGGCAAAAAAAACGGAAAAACTTAGCTGAGAAAAATTAAATGAATTGAGATAATGTGTAAACTACATTAACCCTAGAACTGGGAAACAATGCTGTAGCATTGTCTCAGCTTGCTGTATAGGCACAATGCATGGTCTACTGAATATTTCACCCGCTAAAAATCATTCAATCTCAATAACACACAAAATTAAAATTGTAATTTGTATATTTTGAAAAAAATTTAAAAAAACGTTTACTACTTTTTATGTAGGCTTAAGGTAGGACTTTTTCCGTTACTGGAAATTTTTTGCATCTTAAGCTAATAACTTAAATTTTACATCAATCAATTTATTAGTTGCATATATAAATTATTTGGTCCTTTTTTATAAAAAAAGTTATCGAACACTTTTGGATTGAATATACGAGGCTTGTCCAGAAAGTAAGTACCGTTTCGTTCTACCGCCGGCACAGCGCTAGCGACGATGTTCAGCGCATGCGCTCTAGCCTCCTTGGTTCATTGTAAACAGCTGACACAATTACGGCAAAATTTTATTGTGTTGACATTAGTTAGTATGCACTCAAAATGTTTAAAACAATTTCTGATCCCGCGGACTGTGAAGTGCGTTCTGTAATACGATTTTTGAATGCAAGGAACATGAAACCTGCTGAAATTCATCGCCAACTTACAGATGTCTATAGACAAAAAGTTATCAGTGATGGTATGGTAAGAAAATGGGTTCGGCAATTCAGTGATGGGCGAACTAATATTCATGACGAGGCTTGCAGCGGGCGGCCATCGTTTGTGAGCGATGAATTGGTTGAAAAAGTGAATGAGAAAATTCGTGGAAACAGACGTTGCACCATAAGAATGCTTCCTGATGAATTCCCACAAATTTCTAAATCTCTTTTACACGAGATTGTGGTTAATCGCTTGAATTATCGCAAGTTGTGTTCCCGTTGGGTTCCGAAAATGCTTACGGATGAACACAAAAAGAAGCGACTTGACTTTTCTCACCCGTTACAGTGATGAAGGAGACGAATTCTTAAACAAGATTGTTACAGGTTATGAAACTTAGGTTTGTCATGTCACTCCAGAGTCCAAACAACAGTCAATGGAGTGGAGACACTCACGATCCCCCAAGAAACAAAAGTTCAAAACAACTTTGTTGAAAAATCATGTGCACTGTGTTCTGGGACAGAAAGGGCATTCTGCTTGTTGATTTTCTACCCAGAGGGGAAACAATCAATGCGGAACGATATTGTGAAACACTGAGAAAACTTTGGCGGTCGATTCAGAACAAAAGACGTGGAATGCTTAGTGAAGGCATTGTGTTGATCCATGACAACGCACATCCCCATTCTGCTGGTGCCACTCAAAACCTTATTCAAGAATTTGGTTGGGAGCAATTTGACCATCCGCCGTACAGCCCTGATCTGGCACCTTCTGATTTCCACTTGTTTTTGCACTTGAAGCGGGATTTTGGAGGGCGCCGCTTTGACAGCGATAATGACGATGAAGATGGTGTTCGGCAATGGCTCTCATCAATGGCGGCATCTTTCTATGAAGAGGGTATAGAAAATTTGGTTCATCGCTACGACAAATGTCTAAACTATTTTGGAAACTATGTAGAAAAATAGTTTAAGGTATCCTCTTTCTTGTAGAAATAAATTTTGTTAAAAAAAAATTCTCTGTATATTTTTTTCCAAAACGGTACTTACTTTCTGGACAAGCCTCGTAATTACTATATTTGGCAAATTTTTATAAATGCTTGCAAAACGCAAAAATCCGGGCGGATTAACAAGGCTAGTTTCAGGATTGAAATTAAATGTAGCCTACACGACAATGAAATACAACTAAAACCAAAATAGTTGAAAAATAGCACCAGGCGGATAGCTGACATGTGTCTACTATCACACTCATGCACACCCATACCTAGTGCAAGTAGGAACAGTGCATATACAGTGTTCTGTGTTTGTGTGCTACTTGCTACTTTGTTGTGACGTGTGATCTCAGGCTCAAAGTTGTGCCAGTGGAGAGAGGAGTTTTGTGATTTTATGAGAGTAACTGGTGACATTACAAAACATACAAGTTTGTATACATGTAAATATATATCAGTACCAATTTTTATGATTTATTTGTTTCAAAGTATGATTTTAACAAGAAAAAAACAAACTCCGAACCTTCTCCAGTTCCCTTTGGGGTATTCCACATCCCCCTTCCGAAACCGTCACCCCGTCCAGACATTCTGGATCCACCCTTGTGTGTGTGTGTGTGTACCCCCCTTAAATAAGGATTACACAATATTTCTTAGGTACAAACAACCTATCTGCTTGTTCTATTCTTGTTACATTTTTATTTGTCTATTCACCAAGTTATCAAATGAGTCTAGTAAGAATCATTAAACTTATGACTAGGTAATTTCATTAACATTATTGTAATGCATATCACTTACATTCAGGAATTTTGGTGGAGGCTGTGCACATTTGTCTTGCATCTTCAGGTGACACCTTATTCCCACTTATAAACCATACCTACATATGAAAACATATGTGTTGTTAGTTGAACTGAACTAAAATATACTTTTTTTACTAACGTTTAACTTTTTCTTCTTAGTTTTTATATTTTATACCATATTAATAAAAAAATCAAATACATTTTAGTTAGGACTATCTAACCAATATTTTAAGAGGTTATTAACTTTGTCTTCTTATAGCCTTTAATTTAAAATGCATTTTTGAAGAGACAATTTCAAATTCTCTAAGAAACTGCAGCTGATTAGTTAACAGTCCCAAAAGGGTTAATTGAATCACAAGAGATTCAATTGGATGTCTCACAGATACTATAACCATTGTATTTGGATAACCTAATAGAACTCCGATCCAATGCAATATTTCGTTTCACTGGAAATTCGACGATAGTGGTGCTATCTATTGGGGAAACGACGGAAGTTGTGTGAAACACCAATGCTACCAATGATTTCTCCCTAGCGCTACCTCTCGGCGCGATCATGCACTATTTTCCCGACAAACTAATTTTCGCCACACTGCTGCCGTATGGATGCAAGATCTATTTATTATTCATGATCTATGCTATAACTGACTACTACAAATTACAAATACTATAGTTCTACTACAAATTATAATTATTAAACATGTTAAACTTTATATGGTAAAATCTTGTATATTTTTGAGAGTTCTGTTGGATAAGAGTTTATTTAAACTAGAAAACAACCATTTTGTTTTTAAGCTCTGTAATTAGACATGTCAAATTTGAAAATTTCAAGCATCCTCAAAAATGCCTATGTTGAGAAGAAGGGCAATATTACAAAATATCATAAAAAAGTTCAGGTGACTTGGTTAAGGGTCACAAAAGGGAATGGCTCTATTTAAGTTCAAATAAAAGTTAAGGCCACGCTCCCCTTAACGGCAAGTTGGTAGGCGACGCCAGCGCGCTCCACTGCTACGGTATCAGTTTAAACTAGAATCCTCCACAAAATTGAGTCACAACAAAAGTAGTTCTTTCCGCTTCAGGCGAGTGGGGGGAACCCCCATCCCTTAGCTAGACATGAAGGGAGGGGATGAGAATGACCTTGTCGAGTGAGTTTTCGCCAGCCGTAGCCGAGCCGATGTCTACCCGAAATAAACTTTCATCTCCGTGTTGTGTGTGCCTTCTGACTGATTCTCGATTCTCCTATTAGCCTAGTCAATCTGTACATCCTCAGATGCAAAAGGTCGGGTAGTTCTGATTTTTTGGTATGTTGTATGTATAGGGGCACTATTTAAAATTCCAAGTTTTCGACCTCGGGCGTGCTCCACGCGCGCCACCGGCGCAGAAAATCCAAAATTTTTTTGACCTTGTTCTAGTTTTTTCACATTTTGAGCACTAAGGACTGGTTTGACAAAATAAATTAACCAGTCCTTTTTTAAAGAACAGTAAATTTGCCACAATTTAAAACTAAAATCATCTTCCTGAGGATAATACTTTTTGAGTTACAGCCATTCAAAATTTGAGCAAATTTACAACATTTTCCAAAATCTTAGTTTTTACAAAGTATTTTTGTTTTTTCGCTGTGAAATAAGGGTTTCTCAGCAAAACTGATAAGGACTAACTTTAAAATAGAGAAAGGTATCTTTAATACGTGACCAAAATGGGATTTCTACCATGAATAGCTTCTGAGATACAGCTGTTTGAATTTTGAGTAAACTTCTAATAAATAAATAATATGAAATTTAAAAAAAAAACAAATATAATTGAAAAATTTAAATTGTTTGTACAAGGGTACAACTATATACAATCACATCAAGTTTAATGTACTATTTTAAATTAAAGAGTATATACAGTAAAACCCCGGTAAACCGAACTCGGGTCAACCGAAACCCGGGTTATCCGAAACGCCTCCAAAGATCGGAAATCCAAAAATAATAAGCCATATTATATTGTATGTACAATGTTATTATTTAAAAAAAATCAAAATTAAAATCTTTTTCTACATCTTAAACATATATTAAAAATTAAGTAGCGGCTTTAAAAAAAATGTGCCAATGTCAAACATTGATTTCAGTTTTCCCACAGGGTTCATACAGGTTTTTCAAAAAGAATTTCCAGGACATTTCCAGTACAATTCCAGGACAAGATCTTGATTTTCCAGGACAGTTAAACCACACAATTCTACGGTAAAAAGTAATTTTTTTTAGTTAAAGGTCTTGAACGAAAAATACATGTCATATAAAGTGATGAGGTTAAAATCAAACAATGTTTTTTTTTTTTAATATTCCCAACCAAAATAGGCTGGATGAAAACAAAACCTGAATGCTCTTTAAAAAATAGTAACACTGAATTTTTTAACTTAAGAAAGTTATTTTACAGAATTATAAAGGACTGATGTTACTGATGAACTGTAATTTATATTTTAAATAATTGCATAATTGAAATATGTGAAGTGAGAGTTAACTATTAAGAATAAATTAAATTGAGTCATTGAAATATTGTTCCTGGATGGGGTTTGGTCAATGGTATAAATATATTTTTATTGAAAACTAGGGGAGACCCCTGCGTGCTTCGCACGCCAACCCCCAATGAAACATTCTAAAAACATACGTTATGTTTTATTTATATAAAGTTGTAGTATTAATAATAAAATCAAAACTAAGATGGTAAATAATGTTAAATGTTCAAACCAAATTATTTCTTATATTTTATAACAGCAGTTAATAATAGTTAAAAGAACCAGCAAAGCTCAGGTCTACACTTTAAAACCCTAACCTAAAAGCTAGAAGTACAAAAATAATAGCTTCAAATTTTGAAATCAGCTGTTAATGGAAATATTGAAGCAAACATCTATATTATCTGTTATTTTATTCAATTGGTTGCTATGGTAATAAATGTAAATACATGTGTTGGTTTATCATTCCAGGCCTAACCTAAGATTTTTTCCGACTAAATTTACAAATAAATATTAAAATAAAAAAAGGTTTTTACCGAAATGAATTATAGCCTATGTTACTCAGGGATAGTGTAGCTTTTTATTAGTAATACTATTTTTTCAATCGGTTCAGTAGCGCCAGAGATTACCCCCTACATACAAACAAACAAACAAACTTTACCTCTTTATAATATTAGTATAGACAATACATATTATTGAATTACTAAACAAAAAACAAACATTAGACCTGTGTTAGACTAACCTATGTAATACATAAACCACTTGACTTTTTCATGGAAAAAACAAAACACAGTTTATTACATAAAAGCTTCTTTGACCAGTTTGGCCATCTTGTTTGTTAGTTTTTCTTCATCTTTGGTCATTTCTATTGTCTTTACCCTAAAAGAATTGGACTGTGCCAATAAAGTACTTTCCTGTTCTCACTGGTGGAGAAAGTCTAACTATTAAATTTCAAAACTACTATAGTATACCGGTATTATGAATTTTCAACAACCTACATTCTCTGATCTTAAATTTTTATTAGGTTTGAATGGTTAAAACTAGTTACATGTAACACATGGTATACATACTCAGATCAGTTAATAAAATTTAGAAATGAAATCGGAATTTTGGAATAGAGGGGAAAATTCCAGGACAGAGACCTAATTTTAAAGGACATCACAGAAAATTCAAGGATAATTCCAGGTTTTCCAGGACATCAGATAAAATTCCAGGTTTTCCAGGACGCGTATGAACCCTGTCAGGACTCGTAAAAAGTTAGAAGTTCCAAACCGCGAAATAAGCAAACCCCCATCCCTAATCTGTCGTAATTGTTTTTATTTCTTTTCACACAGTGAGTCAACGACGGCTGAGCTCCTTCTAATGAAAAGATGGCCGGACATCGCTGCTCGAAAACGTTTGGAGGCAAGAGATTTATCAAAGGTTTGAAGCTGTATAGGCGTAATATTCTCCACAATACCCGAAGCTGTGAACTTCTTAACTTTAGTAATAAATAGTATCTTCTGGTTTTATTGAACTGGAAGGGGTTATAGCCATGATACCTCCCATAGCATGAAAAATGCCTGAACCGTCCAGTGTATGGACTTTAAAATCGGCATTATCAAATACGAACTGTACAAAAGCACTGTCATCTATCTCCAGTTTGTCAGGACGTAGGATTGCCGATGTTGTCAGAACGAAAATACTATGTAAAAACTAAGATTTTGAAATGTTTTGCAAATTTGCTCACGTTTTGAATGGCTGTAACTCAAACAGTATTATACTCAGGAAGATGATTTTAGTTTTAAATTGTGGCAAATTTACTGTTCTTTAAAAAAGGACTGATTGATTTTTTTTTTTTTGTCAAACCAGTCCTTCATGCTAAAAGTTTGAAAAAAACTAGAACAAGGTCAAAAAATCGGAGTTTTTCAGCGCCGGTGGCGCGCGCGGAGCACGCCCGAGGTCGAAAACTTGGAATTTTAAATAGTGCCCCTATACATAAAACATACCAAAAAATCAGAACTACCCGACCTTTTGCATCTGAGCCCCCCTTTTGGGATACGGATTTACTGGACTAATGTATATAGTTTTATTATGTTACCACATTTGACTCGTCAATTCCAATAGTAAAGGTATGGCGCCAATTCAACTTGACTATAAACACTTCGAGTAGGCACTACATCCTAAAAATTCATTAAACCAAAATTTAAAACTCCATAATTTCACACCATTGCCCACGTCTGACATGGTTGTTTAATAACAGGCAGTCATTTATGGGATACCTGTACCTGTTATGATGTTATAAAACAGATATTTTGAGAAATATTTGAACCATATGACAAGTTTATTTATAGTGTTTTTGTTTTGTAAATAATCAGTTGTGTGTGCATTACTAGTACAATGGATACAAATTAGGTTCAGTTATAATAAAATTGTTTTTAGAATTAATTCTTTAAGTAGTTCTTTTTACATAACTAAGGAATGGGATTCGAACAGTACCGTCAAGTGTGTATGCTAATAATGTATTCATTTAACTTCTTTAATTGGTAAACGTTGCTATTAACATGCCAGAACTCAAAAGACATACAGAATGTCCAAAGACCCATGTACGAAAATATGTATTACTTTCTCAAAAATGTTATTATTTTTGTAGCACTGTTTTAGATAAACTGAAAATATACGATTAGTTTTGACAATTTCTGTAAGGCGCAAGTGTTATTCATTAATTTATTTATATAACTACTCTGGAATTTCACAACATGGGTACATTTTTTATTTATTTGTATGGTACAATTCATTATGTAGACTCAATCTATAATTAAAATTTTAATATAACAAATTCAATATAGATATGAAAACATGTACACATATTATGCAATGGGAACCTGATGGAAAAAGTTACATTACCAGTGGTATAAATTATTTTTATTTTAGGTAAGGAATAAAGCTAAAAATAATTACAACTTTAAAAACATTACTAATAATAAAAGACATAAATTGTAATTGAATAGTCTATATTATCTATGTGAAAGAGAAAAAAAAATGGGAATTTGAAATAATATGAAAGAATACATCTAACTGATTGTAAAAACAACAAAAATTTCCCCGTTAAATAATATTTATAGGAATTATGAAAGAATAAAAGTCGAAATTTTATAGGTTAAGTTTCGACTTTTCCCAAATATTTCACGTAATTATAACAAAATAAATCACTTCACATACACCAAACTCGTAAGAATTAAAAAAACTAAACAATATTAATCCCAAAAGTACACACAAAGCAAGAAAATTAGAAAATGATGTAACAAAACGTTAATTACGAAAACAATTACATCGTACCTTTAAAAACAATAGAAACTACAATATAACTGCGTAATTGAAATAAAATTTTACCAACGTTGCCAAATCGAACAATAGGTTATTGTACTGAATGGGGTGTGTATAAATCGGTGACCCCAAAAACTACTGAACGGATTGGAATGAAATTTGGTATGTAGCTTCCTCTAGGGCCATAGGTGCTCACTAAGAAAGCGTTTGAAAAAATTCGAAATTTTAGGGGGGTTTGGGGGGGATCAAAGTTATTAAAAAATGACTTCTTCAAAACTGCCGAACGGATTGGAATGAAATTTGGTATGTAGCTTCCTCTAGGGCCATAGGTGCTCACTAAGAAAGGGTTTGAAAAAATTCGAAATTTTAGGGGAGGTTTGGGGGATCAAAGTTGTTAAAAAACGATTTCTTCAAAACTACCGAATGGATGGATGAAATTTGGTATGTAGCTTCCTCTAGGGCCATAGGTGCTCACTAAGAATAGGTATGAAAAATTTCGAAATTTTAGGAGGGGTTTGGGGGGATCAAAATTACTAAAATCATAATTTCAGATCTTTTATTATTATGACAATAGTGCTTTTATTATTTAAGATCTATATATATAAAAGCCAAATATCACTCACTGACTGAACACTTAAAAAGAATACAATTACGTTAAAAAGTCTGAAAATACCAACTACCACGGGCAACGCCGTACGGGTCAGCTAGTCACATCATATAATTAAAATTGTAAAAAATCTAAAAGGTTCTAACCTATACTATTTAGTTACAGCATATTTACTTATAACTTACTCTGGCAGATAACAGTATGATTATATTTCGTTATTATCACATCATACAATTAAAATTTAAAAAAAAATCTAAAAGGTTCTAACCTATACTATTTAGTCACAGCATATTTACTGTTATATTTATATTTCTAGCAGTATTATTAGTCGATCAAGCTTACAGCCAGCACAGTGCATTAATTAAGAAAATATAATTTAGGCCTAAGTCTTACTGCCATACTTTTTATAATTGATAGGATACCACTTTGTATAAGACTTTGATATAACACTAGAGCATAAACAGGGCGGGTCCGTTTCACAACGTCAAGTTTCATAACGTGTAAGGTGCGTGGTTAAAATTATCTGTGGTAAATTGTTTGGGAGTTATTAAGATGATATAAAGTAAATGTCATCAGAACTTTACTCAAATGGCCATGTATAACTAGAAATATTAAACGAAAAAATTATTTGATTTCTCCATAACTATCTACTAATTACAATAATTACATATAATAAACTCTAAACATATAATTACGTATAAAGAGATCAAAGAAATAACCCCCTTGATAATTTAATTTGACAGACATTTTAGCACTTTCGTAACCTTGTAACGTTTGAAGCAAAAACTATTCCCGCGCTGAAACTCAAGTAAGATGTATATCACTCCGCAGCTAGTTTTGGAGCAGGGCCGCTAGAGCGCAGTCGGGCGGCTAGAAAGTAATTCGCTGCAACGATCTCGTTTGACCCCAAATTTTGTGGGTATTTCTTATCCGATTTTTATTATTATTTTTTTAAATTAAACGTAATGAAACTTGTAATGCTTTTTGTTTTTATAACTTTTAAAAACTTGCCTTGAACATGACAAAAAATATTGTAAACTAATCCATGTTTATTAGTTTATTTATAAAAACATAAATTGCTATTTTTAAAATTTAGTCCACGAGTTGCATTTAGGATTATATTACCTTTTAAACGACACCGCATTTGTAATTTTCGGTTGAAAAATAACGACAAAATTAGGGTGTATTCGTTAGCATTGCGCTTATGGAGAATCAATCCAATATGGCCGACGAAGGGAGCGTGGCCTTAAGTTGGGGTGGGTGAAGGGACTTTAGGATACCAAAATAATATCTACAGCAAATCAATTTTGTCAACAAATGAAATCAGTTCAATCTAATGTACTTTTTGGCGAACTTCCATAGGAAAGATGAGCTATTGCAGTGACCCTTATGGTAAGACCTAAGGTCGGGAGTAGCAAATGAGCACTAATCATGGTCCCCAGTACACGTTTTGGGGTGTCATTAGAAATTTTGCGCTCTAACGGCCGCATTTCAAGTCCTATTTGGTCCAAACATTGATTTTCTATGTAGCTCGGACAAGTTTGTTAGCCAAAAACACCGTGAGCACGTTTTTTTTACTGGAAGTAACTATATTTTCAAATTTTTCATACAAAAATTAAACTTTTTAAGTTTTTATAAAAAAAAATGTAAGATATTATTCTGCACATTTTGTTTAATAGCTTTGCTTCCCCCAGAATAATTTTTTGGAATACAGTGCTTGAAAACGTCTTTTTAGACTATTTCACGATTACCCATTTTGAATAGGAATTAAGGATTATATGCTTTACCCACTTCACTTAATTCACTTCATTTAAACTTGCTCTGTTTCACCTGCTGACAGATTTTCGCTTCTTTCAACGCCGGCGGGAGTTTTTTGCAAGGCTTCAAAGAATTATATCATATAGTGGTGATAATTTAAAGTTAAATTCAATGAGTCATTATATCATCTTAGCAACAAAACTCCCGCCAACAGCGTTGAAAGATGCGAAAATCTCTCAGCAGGTGAAACAGAGCAAGTTTAAATGAAACCAATGACAAAGAATGGGTGAAAGGGGGTTGGTAGAAGGAAACAGGGCACTGGAAACACACAATGCAAGGAAAGCAGAGGAAACTTAAATTAAACCGTGGATAAAGTGATGGTTGTAGGGGGTTGTGGGGGAAGGAGGCAGGGAAATGGAAACGCATAAGTGGGGATGGTTAGGTTTCTATATGCACATCTAAGAGCGAGGTGCTAAGTACCAACCATTCTACTTTGGCGGGCAAAACGGATATCAACCCTTTTTGAAGTTGAGGGTTTTTTTGGCGGGCTAGTTTTTACAACAAAGTTGTTTTTTAGGAGATATCACATCTTTTTGCATTGATTGTTTTATGGTGGTTTCTGATACCATTCCCTATCCAATGAAGTTCAATTAAAAGGTCGGATTTCTTATCATTTCAACATTTTTGTTAATTTTAATAAAAAGGTTGCATACTATAATTATATACATTTAATTGATCTAGCGTGCCGTATTTTTTCACGGGTTGTTACTAGTACATACATAATATAGGATAGAGCTAGCGCATGCGCATTACGGTTTGGAGAACAAAATCTTGGTAGGACAGCATAATTCTGAATCGTTGTATCAAGTGAAACGTGTGACACCGTCTCTTAATATGGATATTAATAACATTTTGAACCAACTAATCTGTCATAATCGCATCATTAGACTCAAACTAATTTTATAAAAGACTTTTCAGTTCATTTCAAGTTGCGGTTAGTAAGATATGGGAAACAATAATTCAAGTATTATATACAGTAGTGTTCCATAGCTTCCCGTTTTTGAAGTGAAACTTTTATATTAACGTAGTGTAAAAATTTAATATGGCAAAAAATATAATTTATTGTTACATAATATAATCTAACTTTTGGTTTCTCAGTATCAATTACTGTAAATTATCAATTACCGTGTATTATCCAATAGGCCTGCTATTAATTTCTAATATGTCCAACTTATTTTTAAATATGATTTTTAGACATGGTGGTTTCTTTTTTTTAAATTCCTTAACGCAAAATTTTATTGGTTTGTGTGTTGAAACATGTGTTGGTTGAGTTTAGGCAAACCTTATATATTATTTTGTACTAGCTAGGCATCCGAATCATCTGTTTTATTTATTTTATTCGTTACTATGGTAATGAATGTAAATACATTCAAGAAAAATATGACTAGGCCTAACCTAAAATTATATTTAACTTATTTTTCCTGCCTTAACGGCAACATACACACATAATTTATGTTTTTGAGTACATCTTTTGCATAACATGTTTTGAATAGTATAAGATTCATCTTTAAATTGTCGTTTTTTAGTTTTTGATAATGATGCATATTTATTAGTATTACAGCTGTTAGACACTATAGGTTTAACGCTTAACTTAATACTGTGATTTTTTCCGACTAAACTTACAAATATTGTAATAAAATTGTTTTGATCAAAATGAGTTCTAGCGTATGTTACTCATGAATAGTGTAGTTTTGAATAAAAAAATCATTAGGTTTAGTAGTCCCGAGATTATCCCGTACATACAAATAAACAAATTTTACCCCTTGGGGGAGGGTGTAGGGGGTGGGGGTGACAAAATGCACCTCCTTGGAGCCTAACGAATCTATGGTCAAAATTTCAGCTCGATCCGTTAAGTCTACGAGGCTGTAGCCCTGTCAAAGAAAGAGAAGGAGAAAAACGTGAAAAGTCGATTTTTAAACTTCTATAGCTCCGACAAATGATGGTCCCAAGAGTTGAAATTTGTTATACGTCCTCACGGGCCACTCGAGAATGAGTGTATGAAAAATCAACCCTCAAGGACTCCATGGGGCTGAGCTACGGGTGGGTGAAAACCCCTACTTGTGTTGTCGTGTAAACAATGTCTTGGTCGCTTTTTCGAGTTTTCGCTTTTTATGGCGGGCGAGACGCCGCGTCCCTAGATTTTTGTGTGCAGTGTTTTTTGTTAAAGTTTAATGTTGTGATGACCTCTACGGAGTGATATACTGATGATGGAGTATCGACTCCGAAACGCGTCTTTGTAACAAGACAAGCATAGACACATGACGGAACCATAAAGGTAATAAAATTTATTACTCAATATATTCTATGCTCTTTTAAGTTATAATTATATAGCACAGGGCACTCTTCCGCCCTGTACAAAGGTTACGTTTGCACAGTCATTATCCAATAAAGGCATATATATGAAATATAATGGTAATACTATTCACTATTAAGTGGAACACAAATCAACCCTGATCTAACCATTGACGAAACAAAACAAATGGCAAAATGTAGGCCAGAAAGTGGTATATGCGCATGCGCTGGCCCGAGATGCGAATGGCGTGCGTCGCCAAGCATCAACCAATCGGTGTTCGAGTGGCAGGTGCATCGCGAGGCACAGAAGATACACTGCTACTTCATTGTGTAGGATCCCGTTTAAAAGCATATTGGTTGGCTTTTGTGTGGCATGCAGCCGCGAGCTGCATGTCACGCCACTTCAGTTTGTAACCTGCCTTAGTTTATTGTCACTGGTTAGATTTTTGAAGTAGTCAGTCACACGCTTCATTGCGGGATATAACCACTGCCAATGTAAATAAATTAACTTTAATAAACACGATGTCAATAGCACAGCACTTCAAGAACATAACACAACTCTGACGGCACTGCGCAATGTCAATGCAACATAACCTTAACTATTTCAGTGCAGCGTCACAACAATTAATAGGCCTACTGGCGAGAGGCCGGCATATGTGACATGAGAGATGTTCCGACAAGGTCTAACTTGGTAGTAGGGAAAACTCACACAAAGGATTTCCTAGTCCACTCCCGGTCCCACTGCACTGTACGACGACATTTCCTATTTATATCGCAGCAGCACAAGCTATTTGCTTCTAGAGAAGTATGTATTTATACAGTCTTGTTTATAACATTGTATTAAACGAGTACTTATGAAATTAAGAACATACATTTGAACTTGTAATTATTAAATAGTATTTGTGTTAAAATTTTTCTTTTTCAAACAAACAAAAGTAATCAAGTTTTTGTGCATTAACTTATACATTTTTGTGGTCTAAGCCCCTCCCTTTAGCCGCCACTGGGTGTGCAATACCAGGACGAAACAGTCCCATATAGTCCTCTTCAATATAACCTATCTTTCATAGAATTTTCAAGATAATCTTTTGTAATTTGCAAGAAATCGTTTATGAATATCTAAATTATAAGTCATAGGTGGCAAAAAGTGTAAATTATATATTTTTATGAAAGATATTAGATTGTAAACAAGTCAAAAAGTCACTTGTTAACAGTAATACATAGGGGCGAATTGTGTTACCAACTAACTATACATTGGAGCTTTCTGCAAATTTGAATGTCTTGTGCACATGGAGAAAATAAAATATTGACATTGTATGTCACATTCAAGTGCCTTACCAATACATTATCATAGGCTATTCATCTCGAGGTTGACTTCGCTCAATGAATTCGATGAATTTACTCAAGTGGTATTGCAAACTCTTAAGGCCGAAGATTGAGAACGATGCGGCCGTAGTGGTGAGAGAGGGCTCGCCATGCTCTATTCCAATCAGGAAGAGACAGTTGTCATAGCAACCTATGCATCCTGTATTGCCAAATTTCTGTTAAATTGCTTGACATTGCAAAGAGATGAACTGCGATCCATTTTTTAAATAATTGAACCAATTGCTTCATGAAAAACACCGAAAACATTATCAATCGCCGATATGGCGGCATAGTCGTACTAAGCGAGGAGTTGGTTAACCCGGGGTTCTACTCTATTAGTAATAATAAAATTTAAGCTTTAATTGTAATTTCTATACTTACAATAGGTTTGTACATTTGGGGTGCTGTAAAATGTGTTGCACCTTTTATCAGTTAAGAGGAGAGCTCCATTCAAATAAAGTACAGTAATCTCAAAGGTTTAAGATGACAAGGATTGGGTGTGGCTGATGACGATTCAAATTTAGAACTTGAAGTTCAATAATATAAATTTAATTGCCGCTTTAAGGTTGTACCTCTGAACCAAATTGTTTGATGTTTTACTTACTCATTGACACATAATTTAATTTTAAAAAGAATAACGTTTTCTGTACGATGCACCGTTTTCAAGTTTAGGCAAAAAACTAAAAAAAGAGTGAAAGTTGTTCGGTTTTATGGTTTCCAAACGTTTTGGGATGGGGCAAACTCAAATTACATGTATTTATTAGGACCAATTAGAAGATATTAAAACATTTCCAGATCTCCTGGAATTAAGTACTGGAAAAATCCCAATTTTACTGGCCTAGAAATAAAAATATAAAAGAATAAATAAATT
>JAGFPH010000183.1:523782-536927 GCA_018207615.1 Philaenus spumarius | reverse complement strand
TTTTTCTAGACCACAAGAGAAATATTTGAGATATCGTTGTTCATGCTTTCCCCCGCTCTACCAGAATCGTCTATTTTAAAGTGTAAATATTTTTTAAAGTCATCTGCATATAAATGAAATTTAGATACTTACGTATTATAAGGAGGCCACTATTTTTAGTATTAACCTAGCAACTAAACATACTTGACTAAATACTATAGGTTAGAACTTCAGACTATTTTTTAAAAATTATTCTTATATTTCTGTTGTTTACTAAAACAATACCTAACCTAGCAACGTTTAAAAAAAATAGTGGCCTCCGTATAATACGTAAGTACCGAAATTAACAGAATTTCAATATTGTAGAAATGTCGTTTATGAAAATGCAAAATAATAAAGGTCCTAAGTCAGAACCCTGCAGAACTCCCATGCTAACATCTCTCCAGCTAGACCTACTTTTTCCAATACTGACACACTGCCTTCGTTCAGAGAGATATGACTGAATCCATGATAAACACACTGGCTCCAGTCTAATATTTTTAATTTAGCTAGCAGCAATGAATGATTAATCGAATCAATGGCTTTAGAGAAATCAAATAGAATTAGGATAGTTATTTTTTTTGCGTTCCATTGCCATTCTTACATCATCGGTTACATGAAGAAGAGCTGTAGTGGTACTATTGCCAGAACAAAAACCTGATTGAAATGGACTGAGAATATTAGTTTGTTCAAGGAAAGATGTTAATTGTTGGTGGACAATTCCTTCAAGACATTTTGATAAGGCTGGCAGAATACTGATAGGTGTAAAATCTGCAGGACGTGAGGGATGAGACGTTTTACCAATGGGACAAACCAAAGCGGACTTCCATATAAGCAGATACATTCCAGATGTTAATGAAGCATTAAACAGCTTTGTAATAGTTGGCAAAGTAGAGGCAATAGTATCCTTAATAAAACTAACTGGAATACCATCAGCATCCACAGCATTAGAGGTTAATCTAAGAAGAGCTTTAACTACATCCGCGTCTAAAACCAAAGAAAAATAAACGTATTATTTACAATACGACATCATTGTTTGTAACATCATTAAGTGATTATTTACAGAAACGTCATCAACTAAAGAAGGGGTTACAAATAAACTATTTAACTATCGATGGGTACGTTTACTGACCGAGAGCGTTGCTCTTTGCTGATGCCCAATCGTTTAACACAGCAGAAGATTTGTTATTATTAAATAAAGGATGCGAATAACGGACTTTAGAATTTCGTATTTGCTGTTTTACACGATATCTAAGGCTGCGGTACAGTTCAAGGTCGATAACACATTTTGTTTTCCTTGCTTTGCGGTAAATGAAATCGCGATAGTTCATTAATTGACGGATATCATTCGAAATCTAACGAGCCGGAGGTCTTACAACACGCTTTTTTACAACTGGAACATGTTTATTAAAAATGTCTAGAATTTTTAAACTCATTTAAAATTTCATCAACTCCACCAACATTGTGCATTGCCTCCCAAGACCTAGAAACAACATTGGTTAAGAAAGCGTCATAGTGTTAAGTGTTTTAAAAATCTCTATATGAAATATACGTGGGTGCTGATTTCTTCCCTTTTACTGCGTAAACGCAATAGATGAGGTCATGAGAAGAGAGCCCAGGAACAGGGATTTGACCTTGCTTTATTACATGTGTTAAGTCACTTAAGATCCAAAAGAATATCCTCAAATATAGATAAAAATCCGATCTTGGGGGACCTGTATCACAATTCCAGGAGGATTTTAGTCCCAGACAATTTAAGCTCTAGAATACAGGCTTGTTCTTATCAAATATAAAATCGCAGTACAGTGAGTAAATAAATGTCATTTGCTTTGTTTTCTTAAAACAAAAGCCTTCTTAGGCTTTCCATTGTCTTCATGCCAAGCATGTAAATTGCATGTATTATATAGTTTAAGCTTTCAAAATGGCTTGAGATTACTACATAATTATATCTCTGTACCTATTATAGGAGTTAATTAAACATGACATAGATAGGTTAACTCATATCCAATTTTATAGCTTTTAAAAAATTATAACCTAAGTTAAAGCTTGTAAACTTTTAAACGCTTTATACTTTTGCACTCATTCTTATCCATTTCATATATATGAAGTATGTAAATTTATGGTCAAGTTTGCTGTTTGAACTTGCTCTTTTGAACTCAACAAGTTGTTCTAACTTGAACTAAAACTCGTGTGTTTTACAATTGAGTCAATCACTACACAACCAAATGAACTAGTATATGAAACTTGTATTTCAATAATTCATCTCCCTAAACTGCATTAACTGAAAATATGATATCACAATAACATATACTTTCTTCCAACTTTAAAGAGTAATATCAAATGTTTTGGTATCTAAGTTCTAAATCAGTTTGAGTTTGGTTTTCTTGGCAGATGCTTCGATCTGGTTCAAGAGTAAGGCTAATTTTCATCCTACAACTTGCTGTTTTGTCTTTATTTGTTCCAATTTGATAAAGAAATGTTAAATATGAAATTAAGTTACAAGGATTATTTTATTTACTTAAATTTGTTCATTTAGATTTGTATGTATCAAAATAATGTATGTTTGTAAAACAGAATAAACATAAAACAGAATTAGTTTTTTTAAATCCCATTCACAAGTTATTCTTATATCCATAGTCCACATAACAAAATGAAAACAGCTTTGGTTGGCACAAGTTTAGATGTTTACAAAATTTTTATAGAGAGATTGTCTAAAAATGTATTCACCTGAAATTAAGATGGACTCATGATTGGTAAACAAGATGATGGAAGAAATATTGTTATTATTATTTTATACAGTGACAGTATTATTTTCTACTTAAACCCATTTCCATATAATGTAAATAAAGGCAAATATTTGAAAACTAAATTATTAACTTGCATAATATTATTTTTACAATCATACTTAGAAAGTGCAAAATGTTCACTTTAAATTAGTAAATAATAATTTGAAAAAGGAATTTATAACTTACCTTGGCAGCATTAATGAGTTCATCAGCTACACACTCAGCAATAGTTTTGATATTTCTAAAAGCTGCTTCACGGGCTCCCGTGCAGAGTAACCAAATTGCCTGTAAAAATATGACAAAAGTTAAAATGTATTTCTAAAGAACTCTACTAAATACTTTATAAATAAAGACAACATATATTATTTTCAATGTCAAAACAAATACATTTTAGCCTTAAAAGAATGCAAGCATGATGGGTAGATTTATTTTTATAGTTTATATGTAATATGGAAAAGTAATTATTTACAACAACAAGAAAAATTGGATCTATGAGTTACAAGTGTTGTGGAATCCTAACATTGTTTTATGTTACAGGAATCGAACAATCTAATGCCAAAAATGAAATACAATTGAGAATTAAATTAGCCGAAAGAATAAAGATGGTAATGATAAATTCTGTTTTCGCATACATTTGTAAAAACCCGAATAGTGAAAAATATTAAGATTTATTAGTCATCAGCATTTAATGAGTTTATTATTCTTCAAAACCAACAGCTTTTTTAGGTTAGATTGACCAACTTAAAGCAAACAAAAACCAACTAAAACTGCTTACGATATTTTAATTCAATTCAAACATTAATTGTAGCATATTATATATAAAACAACTGATTTGAATCAAAAACTTAACATAATTTTAGGATAGGCCTACAATGAACCAAAGCATGTTTATTTGCAACCAATTGGGCTAATTTAGAATCAGGTTTTTGTACAATTAATTCTTCACAACTATCAGTTATTTTTAGATTAGGTACAAGCAAACAAAAGGTTCATTCTATATTATCTATTAAGGTTTACAAACTATACTAAATTTGTGTAGTATATTCTTAAGTGGCATAAAAACCATTTTGCAATTCGATTACTTAACCCTTTCAGTCACGCAATATGAAGTAGTGAAAAGAAAATTATAAAAATTGGTAGCATTGATAAACACATTTTTTGGTGGTTTAAAAAAAATAGGACTACCCTTATCAGTGTTATCAATCGTCCTATGTATAGGACATTGTGACTGAGCCACTCTTCAATCATTCAAATTGTTTTACATTTTTTATTTAAAAAGTGCACAAATAGTAAAAATAAGTAATACAAAAGTAAAGTTTCAATAACTGTAACTAAAAGTGTTTTAAAAAATATGCATAATTAAGATTTTTTATTAAAAAAATATTTAAAATCCTATTTTTGACAAGTTTGTTTACATTTTGATAATGGTGCTGGATTTCTCACATTTGGTGATAATTTATGACAAACATTCTACTAACAACAGCAGCAAGTTATTTTACTGTAGCTTATGTAATTTAGCCATTATTTTGAAAAATGTGAAACACGTAACTTTTATATAGTCCTACATATAAGGCACTGTTTTATGGAAAACACATTACTTATTATTAATTATAACGCTAATGAAATCATTTGAACAGTTGTATCTAATTAAAAAAAAAGACTTTATTCAATTGCACTATGTATGATGCTTACACTTACATTATTCTTACGTTTGCTTATACCGGTATTGAAATTATCCGTACATAATATGCTTTTTATAGAGATTTTGCTAACATTGTCTAGTTTATTATTTCTTGTGAAAATTAACAAAACTATTATTTTTTTATTAATACACAATGCCACTATTGCTACTTTACACTTCATGAGTCTTACACAAGACAGAACATGAGTCTAAAGTCTAAACTACCTCTAACCATCAGTCACAATGTCCTATATATAGGGCTATACTTTAATACAAATTATATAATACGTATTATATTTTTATGATTTCTAAACTAAATGGCTGTAAAGATACTCTTTCTATTATGTAAAAAAATATTTAGGTTAGATGTAATAGATAGGTGTAATTTGTTCAGAGATTAAATTGTAAAATTGACAGGTTTTAAAAAGTTTAATTTTCTACAAAACTGTAATTTTCCAACAGCTGTTTTTTTATTACTCTTGTTGTTAATATTTCATTATGTTAAAACTGTAGTTTGCTATCTTAGGAATGCAACCATATGACTGTAACGGTGGATATTTAATAAGATATTTATATAAAATTTTTTATTTGTATATCGTCCTATACATGAGTCAAGGTTGACTGAAAGGATTTAAGTCAATGTAATGAAATGGAATAACTACCCTTTAAATTAAATCAAGCAAAGCAAAGCATTGCTGGGCCCATTAGTTTTCTATAAATAGTAGCTACATGTATAGAGAACTTGTCCGAGTGAATTATAAAATCAACGTGTGTACCAAATTTGAACCAAATCGGATAAATAATGTGGCCGAACACACATATATATATATATATATATATAACATTTTTAATGACACCCTAAAACTTATTCTGAGGACCATAATCTATGATCATTGACCACTCGCCTTAGGCTTACCATAAGAGTCACTGCAATAGCTCATATTTCTTGTGTAAATGTGCTAAAAATAATTTACCTGGTTAACTCGTCTCAAAGGAGAAACGTCAACAGCTTGCCTCCTTACTGTTCCTGCACGTCCAATACGGGTGGAATCTTCTCTTGGACCTGAATTCATAATTGCAGTAACCAAAATTTGAAGGGGGTTCTACAACAGATCAAATTTAATACTTAGAAAACAGAAAACTTTATCATTAATTAATATATTAGTGATGTATACATTAGTGTATGATACATTTTACAAGATATTGTCATTAACAATAAAACCTGTGACTTAAGCCTAAGTCTAGATGATAATTTAGTCTAGTTTGTTAGATAGGAAAATTGGCCATAAAACATGGAAATGTTAACATAATTTACAGTTTTTTAATTTTTAAGAATTGATTATGTTTTAAAGATATGTAAAGAAAATTAGTATTAAATCTCTGCTTAACGAATTATATTAATTTAAACTATTAATTAATTCAAGTACAGTAGGACCCCGATTATCCGAGGTTTACTTAACCGGAACCCAGGTTAACCGCAACGATTTTAATGTAAAAAAAAAAACATCTCTAAATCAATTAACACTAGTATGAGAAAAGTCTCACAGTTATGGGATGGAGGCACTGTTACTGAGTCACTTTCACTATTCACTGTCTGCTAGCTTGTCTGTCTACCCTCCCCCTCCCAAAGCCAAACCCCTTAATAATCTACATTTCCACTCATTACAGCTTTAGTTAGATGCATTTCACGGAAGTGTTGTTTTGAGTTTTGCAAATTAATTTTTATTTAGTGTCTTATTAGCAATTTATTGTTAGTGTTTTCGTGTTAGGCCTACTGTAGATAGAGTGTTTTAAAGTGTAATTAGTGCGAAAATACACATTTTTAGTGTCTTTCACTGACAATTTCAAAAGCTTATAACCGGTCGTATGTACAGTACTGAAATTTTTAGTCTGCAATATCTGATTATTATACAGTAGTTTGATTATTAAGTACATTTATTTCTTTGTACTGTAGTTTAATTGTACTCGGAATCCAAATTATATAAGGTAGCATTGGTTAACCGGAAAAATTGATTATCCGGAACATCGCCGCCCCCTTTATTCCGGATAAACGAGGTTCTACTGTATATCGATTTTTTGAGTAATTCATTTTAAATCTCAGATTCATTTCAATTTAAAAAAAACTGAACTAGCAGTATAAATATCATTGAACAGTTGCACATACACAGTATAAATCACCATGCATTCCAAAGGGCTTATTAAAACCCACAATTTGTTAAGGATAAATAATAATTTGATAATATCACTGCGGCACAATAATTCGTGAGAAAGAACAAACGATGTAAAAGAAGATCGTTATACAGCAGAGTTGTAACACACGAGTGTTTGAGTGAATATTCAATCACTCTTGAGTATTGGTGTAATGTCTTCAATTTGATTAAAAGGAATTTGCTTCCAATCTAACATATAATCATAAAACGGAACTTCCACTAATTAACTTCCAGAAAACAAGCTGAATGTATTTCAGCAAGGTTTCTTACTTCTACGTTGAGCTACATGCACGTGAGTGATTTGCTCTTCCAAAAATGTTTGGACAGAAGTCCATTAAAATGAACATTCTGTATATCTAAAGTTTGTAGGGACATCACTATCATGATTTCCACTACCATGGTAGATATATATGTTTCATCAAACATGCTTATGGTAGATGAAAATTCCATCGACATTTAAAGATTTAAACAGATGACCACAAGTGCTAAGTTGGACATTCATTGATCAAAAAGATACGTTCAAAAGACAGTAGGTCAAAAAATGTGCACAATAAACAGTGTATTAAAATTACTTTAACTGGGGAAATTAAAACCAGCTGGTGTGTAAAAAGTACTTTATATTTTCTCTTATATACTCTCTTTAAATGATCGTTTGATATTTGAATAACACGTTTACATATTTTGTATGTGTTTCTCTGTTGATTTAACATGTTTCAAGGTTGTTTTAAAGCAATTTATGTGTCATTATTTCATAAGCCTGAAATCACCTGCTAAGTACCCTTCAGTCCAACAGATGCAATCCTGAAAGTTTGATAAAAGTTATAAGTTTCAATAAAATATTTGAGTAAAATTAATTCTTCAAATTCATTATATAAATAATTATTTTTTGTCACCAGAATGTTACATTGCGTTCAATTTCATATTTTTTTACAAGTGGTGTTAACTAGCATTTTGCGTACTAGTACAAACTGTTGCAATGTATAAAATGTTTTATAATTACTTATCTTATGAAGTAATTAGAGTATTTTCAGATTTATGTGGTAATTTTTTTTTTAAAGTTTCATCTATATGTTATAATATTATAGGTCTTCTAAAAAATGGCGAACAATGATGCAGCTAAGGAACTATAATATAATGCTTTGAAACACGGAGGGAAGAGATGAATCTTAAGATGCCTGCAGGTCATAGTTTTTTATAAACACAATAATTTATTGAATCTTAGACGGTTTAAATGATTGGTTTAGTTAAAATTAACATCACATTTTTAGGCTATGATTTGTCAGAATGATTTAATTCCATTAAAACTATGATTTAAATCTATAATAATTAGTGACTGTTACATTAAAATAGTACAACTAGTGTACTGCAGGTCAGGTAAAACTAAGTAACTGCCATTTGTTGGAGGGTATGCTTGTGAATATCAAAATAATGACTTTAATTACAGTAAAGTTCTGAATAAAAAATAAACATTTTACTGCATAAAATGTACAAAATTAAATGAGTTTCGAGTCAATATAAAATTAGTTAAAAAAGTATGTGTAATTGAGATTAATTGCTTTTTTTTTTAACCAATAGTCATATCACCCATTTTCAATTAAAGAACTTGATTTTTACTCAAATTAATAAACACTGCAAATATTAATACAATAAGACTCCTTTCAAATGGCAACAGATATCATTAGACAAAGTGTCCTGAATAAGACAAACAAAATCATAATTTCGAAATTAAGAATTTGCTAAAAATAAACCTTCATATACCTCTCGTACATACAATATAATATATTTTGTGCGTTGTAGCCAGACAGAAGTAATGGGAAAGAAATAAAGAAGTTCTATCAATTTGTCTAGGTGGGACAATACATGAAATATCACATTGTGTAATTGAAAGGGTCGGGATAAAAAAATGCCAACCATCATTTTTGATGTTTTGAGATATTCAATGTTAAAAGTTTGACTAAATGCATAAATCACATTTTAGCCACAACAACCATTTTCAAATAAATAGTTTTGAGGTTATGTATGTGTTGTCTTACATGAAGAGAAGCTCTAAATATACAATGTATAGACCTGGTAAATAGTTTTTTACAAAACAAACCCATAAAAATTATGTTTAGCACTTTGTTCCCCCAAATAAAAACACAATGTTGCCAGTAGTAGTTGTATTGAAATATTACGAAAACAGCATTGTTAATATAAACCACTTATGAAAAGAATAATAAAACTAAGTAGTTACACTCTGTCATTCAATGACAAAATTTTGTTGCTCTTCGTTGACATTATTTTCAGGAATCAGTTGTTGTAGGGAGGAATGTACTGCAACAGTGTCTTAACATCATCTATTTTTTCTTGTTTATTTTGCTAGGCTCTGCAAGCTTGACATGAATCACAGGAATAGAGGGTCTTCCTCGTTTCTGCAAATTCAAAATGTGAAACTCCCCATTCATGTTGTGCTTGAGTTGCATTTCATAGGGTTTGTTGCATTTGAACCTGAAGCAAAGACCTTGTGAAAATCTTGGCGCTGTTTTATCATCAGCACATAATTTACGTTTAGTGTTAAAATGTTCCTGCATCTTTGTCAAGTTTAGCACATCTTGGTTTGACAACATTGTAACAATGAACTTATGCTTGGTTCCACACCGAATGATTATACCTCTCCACTGTTCTAGGCTGTAGGTTAGGGGGAAAACAATGCCAAACAACACTCACCTCAAACAAAGAAACACCCCTTGATTGAGTTTCTGGTAGAAAATCTGGGTCACTATCCGTATCGTCCATGTTTAAAAATGAACCGTGAGAACAAGGGTCATACTATTCAGCAAGTTTTCTCACACATCGTCTATTTCTCTCCATATTATGATGATGCTTGACACTATCTTTCCCAAAAGATTGTGCCAAACAAGTTGAGTAAAGAACATGCAATGAGAATGCAGAGCATTCTAGTGACGTTTTTGGAAAATTGACCAGTGATGTTTGTAGTTCATTAGTTTCTCTAACAGATGGTGCTGATAGTTCAGTTTAGCCAAAAATGTTGCTTGGCACTCTTTTACCCCGACCCCTTCAATTATGGTAATTTTATCTAGGATGCTGTGTAAACATTTTAAAGTCGGTATAAGATTTCAACAACTGTTATTTTAATCGGGTGAATGTAAAAAATCATACAAAAGAAAACTTTATCTAAAAAGAGCAGTACTATGTATGTTATGATGAGCCATAAAATTTCTTCTTTTTTTTAAAGTTGACTTCGACAAATGTTTTATCTGATGGACATTAATAATGTAATTCAATTAAATGGCAGAATAAATTATAGTTATGTAAATAATTTTGAGCTTCCCTGAAAACTTCTTTATATCCTGATTCCTGATGTACTTATTTTACCTTTTTGAACAATCCCCACCAGCAATATACTAATTTGCAACACCCTTCATTTCATTTCCAAAGTATTTCAGAAGATCTTGTTCAGAAACAACTCTAGAAATGGCTAGCAGTAGAGAAATATTATTACTAAAAAGGTTACTCGAAAAGTTCAGAGGTTATTTCAGACTGAATAGAAAACAATTTAATAGAAAAGGATATACAAACAAAAGGTTATATAACACCAAAGGGAAAACTGACACAATTGTGAAGGTCAGTTTTATATTTTATTGTAAAAATATCCTTCCATATATTTTTCCAAACAATTAGATCTTCATAAGATTCAATTTCAGGATCCAATAATGGTTGGTTGTTCTCCAACAATTGAATTAGTAATTCATCTCCCGCACCACTAAATTTAATTTCTGACTTTATGAAAATTCAATTTAGAAAGAAAATCCACAATAAAACAGAACAAATACAGACAGTGTACGTCGAGAAATAAACTGAAAATGATTTGAAATGTACTAATGTCGCGGGATGACACCCCTCAATACTGCTCAAAAGCAGTCTTGCGAGACAGAGATGAGTGACACATGACTGTCTCGGGCTGCTGAATGATCTTCATATAATTACTCCGGTAGTAATTATATTACACAAAGCAACCATATTCTGTTGCCTGTCTCGGTTGCTTGTTGCGGAATGGTACATTAAGATACCTGTTAGGTTTACCTTAAATCAGGTGCTTTTATTATCATTTTTACTTAAAATTATAGGTCTCATAATTTAAATTATAAAAGGCAAACATTAATCAATTAGTTTTCATTAAAAAAACAAAAAAACAAATAAGATCAATACTTGAATGATTAATATTAATTAAACACAAAATTGTTTACAATTAAAGTATCCTAACAACCATAAAAGTAGTCAAACACTCACATCTCCTGTTAAAAGATGGATGATTTCGAAAGCATGTTTTACAATACGAACAGCCATCAATTTCTTTGCATTGTTCCTTCCGTGCATCATCAAAGAGTTTGTGAGACGTTCAACAATAGGACACTGTGCTTTACGGAAACGCTTTGCAGCATATCTGCCTGCTGAGTGAGGTAAATATTTTGCATTCTTTTCTTTTACTGCTATATAATCCTAGAACAAACAAATTTAGAAGTTTTCAAATTAAAAAAACTACACTGTAATTTTACACAGTAAAAAATACACTGTGTAGATAGAAAACTACACACTATAATTCTAAATAGAGCAGAAATTGCTTGTGTCGCAGACATTTATAATCTGCAATATAAAAACTGTACACACTTTCAAAGTGTTATGATAATTAATCAGATTAAATAAATTTGGTTGCCATTTCACATGTTATAACCCCATGAAGACAACTAAAATCAATTTTGAAATCCAACTCAAAGATCTCCAATTTTTTTATTATTTGAAAAGTGTACATAAAACTTACAAATGGAATATCAGTGAAAGTATTGTCTCCTATTTCCAGTTATGTAACATTTGGATTGGGGGGGGGGGGGGGAAATTTTTTTAATTTAGGGTTAATTTTAATATTTTTATTGGAAACTATGTCATTAAAAAACACTTTTTACTCATAAAAAATATTTTAAATATATTAATTCAAAAGTTTGATTTAAAGTTTTTGTTTTTTATACATCTGATTTTGTACGGTAAAGTCCAAAACAATGTGCAGCACAAGACCATCACAATCACGGCACTGGTAACAAGGTTCTCGTCAACTCTTTTCCTCTCATTTTTTCCAACAATCGACGCAGATCCTAGTTCAATATTTTTCCACAAGACGATTAGGAACTGGAATCGTTCGTAGTCTCAATACTAGTTCTGTAATTTTCACATAATGTTTCTATCATTTGTATCCTAAATTCCAAAGTTTTAGCTTTTTCCTGCATTTTTTAATACAATGAATAGGTAACAATTGCACAACGCTTAGTCAACCATATGAAAAAAACATTTTTTGATAGCACTTTTCCCGGTTTTTGAATGATTGGGCACTTTGATTCTGATCGATACAATCTACTCCACCCACTGAATTATTGTAATCCATTACAATTTCAGGCATATTGTTCTCAACTGTGGTTTAATGCACAGTTGACAATAAACACTTATATTTTTTGTCCTTCCACTTACGTGCTTGTAGTTTTCTTCTTTGATAAGCAATGATTTCTCCTTCCTTTATTTTTTTTTTTACCTGTTGTGGTAGTTTTTTCTATTTGCTTTTATGGTTACAGAGGTATCGCTTTTATGACAAATAAGTAATTTTGTCAATCCGAGACAAGAGTAAAAATTATCATAAAGGCTCTACTTTTTTTATGAAAAAATTCTATAATCTGGCAAATATTCTAATTTTTTAGCTAAGCGATCATTTTTATTGAATGTATTGTCGTTGGCAAAATGCAAACATTTTTTTCAAATCAAAAAACCTTGTATTCTCTTAAATTAAAAAAAAAAAGGAATTCGATAATGTTTCTTTTATACCAATATTGAATAACAGATTTATTTAAAAGTGGCGTCAGTATATTTAACGCCATGAAAACCACATTTCCCTCCTTGTGTTAGATGACACCCAATTCGATTGGTTTTTGAGCGTACAGGTTTGTTTGCTTTTTACTAATAGATTAAAGAAATTATCATTCAAAAACAATAAGAAATATTTCATTATGTTGGAAGTATCTTGTATATCAAAGTTTATTTTAATAGATGACATAAATAGAAACCCCTCAATCATTCTAAAAAGAATTTACATATACTATGAAATGTAATAAACAACTAACTTGCAAAGATAAAGTATCAGTATTTGGATGTTTTATACAATCAGAAACTAATGAAGACGCAAAGGCAGCTTTTAGTCACACCTTTATAAACCAGGGTGGCCAACCAATTGACGAAAAAAAATCACACATAATTTCCGGTTTTCCCGGTAAATTTTAATCGCATTCCCGGTAATTTATCTCTTATTAAGTTTTACTTATTTATCTTAACGAAGCCAGGTACAACAGCTACAAAAAGTTTTACATATTTACCTTAATGAAGCCAGTCACGACAGCTATAAATAGATTTACC
>JAGFPH010000183.1:484098-513782 GCA_018207615.1 Philaenus spumarius | reverse complement strand
TAAAATATTTCTTTCTACATTATAAGCTAAATTTTTATTTCACATCACCTACAATAAATAACCTTGAATAATTTTACAAAAAACTGTTTTATAGGCTACACCTTGTTTTTTTAACACGGTGCAATCCCCTGCTCTTCCGGTTGTCGAATTGTCAACACAGCACAAACAATCAAAAACCACACAAAAAAGGTTACTACATAGACACGGTCGTCAAAATCACAAAAAAACATTAAACAAAAGAAGGACTGTTTTTAACACTTGGAACCCTGAGCCCGAGTATAGGTCGGGCCAAGTTCTCGGCACTAACTACCAAAGCCCGATTATACCTCGGGTCACTCTAATTCTATAACTCAGCTTAGTCGACATATATTTGGGTTTAGGCATTCTCATCATGTTTATTAGTTGCTTTAGTTCGCATGTCTTTGACCTTTGAAATTTTTCTAACACTGGCCAACAAAAATATTATATAAATATCAGAAGGTGTCTGATCAGCTGTGCGCATTCTGCAATGGATGTTTGTCTGCTTAGCGATGTAACTCGATGACGATGTGTATTTCCATTAGTTCTGATTGTGTTGTAAGTTTTTTTTTATTTATTAGTGGTTTTTTATTGATGCAAAGTTTATAGTTCGTAAGAGTTTTTTTAAGTGTTTGTAAAGTGTAAATAAAGTGTTTGTTGTAAACTAAAAGACTATGTATCTATTTTTGTTTTTTTACAATTTTTCATTTTGTTACCATTTTGTATTTTTAATAAACCTTTGAAATATTTACATTTACTTAAAGCTTATTCTTTTGCCTTTAAAATGATATATATAATATGTTATACTATTAAATAAGGTAACTAAGAGAGATTTTTTTTAAATACTACCAAAACCCCCAGGTAGCTACGCACGACAATGTGTTAAGGGTCCAGGGTTCAAAGTGTTAAATCAGATCACACATTGCAGAACCTTTTGAACAGGGTAAAATCTCATGGTAAGTTTACTGAGAAGGACGTTGTTTATAAAATCCTTGGCCAATGCGGTCACAATTATTTTGGTCAAACTTCAAGGCTGGTGTTCAAATGTGTCCAGGAACATCGGGAACATGTGATGAAAAAGACATTAACTATATAAAGCTATGTGAACATCAATCGAAGTCAGGACATAATTGCGAAGCGGCCAGTATTATTCATAAAGAAACAAACTGGAGAAAAATAAATCTAATCGAAGCAGCATGTATGGATTGATACTAACTGCTTTTCACAACCCAGTGTCTCATTTCCCCATGTTTACTGTATATATACCTTTAATAAAAAATGAAATAGAGGGGAAAATTCATAATGGTACAGTAGTTTAATTAACCTCTCCCTCAGCGGTTCAGGCCCACGATTGCAGAATTGATAAGAGGTTTGTCAGTACTATTAGGGTGTAGTAAGCGTCTAGTTCGTTCACCGGAAGGCACATAATATTAAATATCGGTTTCTAAAACTGACGAAGCGAAGTGTTGACAGTCTTCACGAAATGTTAGACAATTTGTACATTTTCTGGTTCTTCTTTTGTTTGTGACTGACAACTATGTCAAAACGATAACCTTTTTTGTGTTTTTTGGTTGTTGTTTGTGCTGTGTAGTAGTGTAATTAAGTACACCGTGTTCAAAAAATAAGGTGGGTGTAGCCTATAAAAACAGTTTTTTGTAAAATAAATAAAACCCCGTCTAAAAAAATTATGTTTTTTAGAAATAATTAAAACCTTGAATAAGTTAGGATTTTATTTGAGATAAGAATATACAATCGTACCTGAAGAGACATATCAGAAACTTGGACGTCATCACAACTCCAACGTCCAAACAATTTAATTTCGGGTAATTCAGGAGCATGAGCTACAGGAAGTGTAGGCTCAACTGCCATTGGTGTGTCATCTCCCCAGTTTTCTTCAGCCATCTACAAATATATAAACATTTACAATTTAACACTACAAAAGATGCAATAATATGATTAATATAGTATAAATTTCATAATTATTATTAGCCTACTTACAAAAGTAAATTAAGTTTCATAATTTAGTGAATGATGATATTTTACTAAATTTATATTGGGCCTACTAACTTAATATTTTTTATGGCACAGCTTCATTTAATTTGGTAGTTATGTGTACCACACAAAACCCCCTTCCATTCACCCGTTCTAGGCAGTACCACTATATGGTACTATGAGTACCACCATGTGTAGTACAGTACCTACTCTTATTTAATGGGGAGTCTGTATAGTACCATTGTATTTGTATAACCTAATCGAACTCCGATCCAATGCAATATTTTGTTCCACTGGAAATTCGACTTTTTTGGCGCTATCTATTGGGGAAACGATGGAAGCTGTTTGAAACACCAATGCTACCAATGATTTCTCCCTAGCGCTACCTCGCGGCGCGATCATGTACTATTTTCGCGACACCTTTTTTCCGGCACACAGCCCCCGTATGGATGCAAGATCTATTTATTATTCATGATCTATGATAGTACTCAAATACCCAAATTTTTGTTTGGCTAAGTTTAAAACTTTGTTAAATTGTCTTCAAACAAGCAAAGAAACCAAGTAAAACAATTTCTTTAGTCTGGTTATAGGGATAGCACGTTTAATATACACCAAGTCTCTTTCATAACAGTTTTGTATAAATCAGATAAATATTAACTGTGGCAGATATATAGTATTAAGTTGAACTTACTAGCTGGCCCGATCCGGCTTTGCAGGGATAGACAAATCAAAGTCAAATGTATATTAATAAAAAAAAATATATCAATAAATATATTATACAGTAGAGCGTCGAAAATCTGAACTAATTGGGACTGAGGGGGATTCGGATTTATCAATTTGTTCGGATTTTTGAAAATGCCATTTTTGTTCAAGAAAATGCCATTTAGTTAGGCTGAATTATATGCCATTTAATCAATTAAAGTGGTTAAACAGTACAAACCGTACTGTAATTACAATACAGTATGTAAGACTAGGCCTACTTACATATTATGATTTAGAAGAACCTGCAAGTACACAGTAGTGCCTACCTGCCTACATGATTACACTTGTAACTCTCAATTACAGTACAGTACATAATTAAAAGTTCACTTGTACATTATAGTTAACACAAACGAAAAATAAAAAGTACTGTACAGTATGTACAGTACGACACACTGTTATAATGACTACTCAAAGAAAAATGAATGAACTTTCTGTATGTTTACTGCTAGCGCAAAAGCAGCTTATTAGCATGACAGTGAAAATAGTGACAGCCAGTCTGTTGTGAGGGCGTGTGAGAGCAGGTATTAAGAAGTGTTTAAAAAGAGATAATAATGTCAAACTGCGACGAAGATTTTTGTGAAATTTTTAACGGCGCAATAATAGGAATTTGCGAAAACGAAAACGAAATTTTGAAGGCTGGGCTGCCTCAGAAAGTGTTCGGATTTTTGTCGTTTCGGATTATTGACGTTCGGATTATCGACGCTCTACTGTACTACCACCTATGTATTTCTTATGGAGATTTTTAGTAACTTTGACCTCCCCAAACCCAACCCTAAAATTTCAAATTTTTTGAAAACCTTTCTTAGCGAGCACCTACAGCCCTAGAGGAAGCTACATACCAAATTTCATTCCAATCCATTAGGTGGTTTAGAGATTTCGTGATGAGTGAATCAGTGAGTGGTATTTGGATTTTATATGTATGTGCTGCAGAATGTGATAAGGGACCTCTTGTCGCAATTTTTCCAAATTGAGATTTTGTTATTTCCTTGAAGAGGGTTGATTTCTGAACAATTTATCACAAAAATCATAATTCTATCTTAAAAATTAAGGAAGTTATAGCCAATTGAAAATTAGTTGCGGAAAAAGATAGTTTTGAGAAAAACGCAATTAAAGTTTTGAATACCAATTATGCCAAGTTTTGTTTATTTAATTTCCAACGCATATATTATTTATGCAAGGTTGTAGCTTACTCTGTGGTGAGCATAATTAATTAATTTTTAATCATTGTGATTTTTAATACCTAATAGATAATGGATACTGTCTAGATTATTATTAATGTAATAATACAAAAGGTTGTTTTTGTTGGATTTTAAGCCTGTTTTTATTACATTTTTAACCAGTCAAAAGGGCCATGTTGTCGGGAATAGTATCAAAATAATTAGAAAATATTACAGTTAGTAAAAACTACAGTTAGTCGTCGGTCTGAAATGTCGCTAGATTACTTTCTGTATATAATTTGTATATTACATTTTTGTTTATTTATATAACAAGATTAGGCTTCTTTGTGATGCCTTTTTGCATACATATTTGTGTTTTTATGAACTTTTTTTCTCATGGAAAAACAAATTCTAGTTTATAGAGGACAATATATATATAAGACACCCCACATATTTACACTTGGAGTGATTTTTTGTAGGAGATATCATATATATTATAATATAGTTTAGAAACACTACGGTAATTTTGAATATTTTTACATTTTTATAAATTTTTTAATACTTGAAGTTGTTTGCAAATTTCCCAAAAATTAGGTACGGTACTGTTTTGTCTCCCATAAACATATTTTTTTTTAAATTATAACTTTTTTTACTGTTTTTTGTAGATTGTAGAGAAACTTATTTGCTCCCCCATCAAACAAATGTAATTCATTGATGTAAATGTATAACCACCAGGTGTTAGGCTAGGCGCATATTGGGACGAGTTTGACGCTAGTCACGGGATGTGCCACATCGCGACTTTTTTTAACTTACGTAAATGAATGGATTAGCGCATATTGGTAACGCGACGCTACGCAGCAGTGCGACTCGCGTGGCACGACAAGACATGCTACCGATTTGCACATGACCGTTTTGTAATTTTTAAGTAAAACTCGGTAAATTAGCATTAATAGATAACATAGGATTGTCTTATTATTGAGTTTAGGATAAAGACAACGAATGCACAACTAACTAGGCATGATGGTTACTGCAATATTTTAATATATATACTTAAACTATTTATGTGACCGATTTGCCATGCATTTAAGGTACCGTACTTACTATTATTAGTTACTACCTTAAATTTAAGTGATTTTTTGAAGAATTTAACAAATTGAAACTATTTCAACTAAGCCAGCAGTTGAAGTTCACTAATAAACTTCCAACAGACTACACTGTTCGCGCCAATTCTGTCGCGATTGATAACGTCGCGATTGATAACGCGTTTAACGTTAGGCGGTCTTTGCTCAGATGTTTTAGGCTGGACAAGTGTTGAATAAGAAAAAAAAACATAGTTATCTTGTCCTCTGCTGGAATATTGGTTATTAATTAATCATCACATAACCTAAACGTTTATTCTATGCCGTTTTTGCCGCGATTATCAACATTTGTTATCTCCTTATTTGTTATTCAACATTTAAGATAGCTGGTCAAGGACAGTGACCGATTTGTATTTCTCAGAAAGGAAACATATTTTAGTCACTAAAAATAGTAACTTTTTATCATGCAACTTATTTAGTAAGAAGGAAAAAAGTGTTACAGAAATATAAAAATGTATTTTTGTCATAAAATATTTGTTTATAATTTTTTTTATAAAGGGACTAAAATTGTCCTATTTTGTGACTTTGACCCTTATAGGTATACACATTAATTCAAGAAGTTACTTTGCTTTGTTTTTAATATTACCGTACATTATTATAGCGAATCAGTAGGCTAGGCTACTTTATTATGATTTTTCGTTTGCTTTGTTTATTTTGACATTAAAAGTTGCTTACCCCAACCATTGTATGTTTTAGTTAGGCCTATCAAAATTGCTATTTTACTTGTCTTCCATCATTTTGTAATAATCACAAATTTAAATCATATTATCAAAACGATAGCCTACCAATCGCTACCGCGCGGTTAAGATTGCTGCAACGCTGTCACGATCGCTACCATCCGATCACGGCCAACACAAAATCGGTCACACATAAGAAATCGGCAATAGTATTATGTTTGATTCAAAATCTGATTTGTATAATTTCATTAATTTCTATACAGAATTATTAACTGAATGTTATTGGGTATTATAGATACTATTTATTTATTATATTTTTAAGCTAATCTAAAAGTAATATTTTGCCCATTTTCCAAGCGTGACCGATAAGTATCCATTGATGCTTTGGTACACTAAAAGTCCATACAAAAATAGAAATTCATAAAATTCAGCTCAGCTGCATTTGAGATAAGGTTCCTGAACATGTTATTTACTTAATACTAGATAAGGTAAAAATTTACTTTAACTTGTCAATCGATTTCTAAGGGAATTTGATAGCCTATAATATGAAAGAACACATCTAACTGATTCTAAAAATAACAAAAATTTTCCCGGGAAATAATATAGGAGTTATGAAAGAAATAAAAGTTGAAATTATATAGGTTAAGTTTCGACTTTTCCGCAATATTTCACGTAATTATAAGAAAATAAATTACTTAACATATACACCAAACATGTAAGAATTAAATAAAGTAAACTAAAGAATATTAATCTCAAAAGTAGACACATACCAATAACATTAGAAAATAACGTAACAAAACGTAAATTACGCAAACAATAATATCGTACCTTTTAAGAACAATAGAAACTACACTATAGCTGCGTAATGGAAATAGAATTTCATCAACGTTGTCAAATCAAACAATAGGTTATTGTACTGAATAGGGTGTGTATAAATCTGTATCTGTAACCTGTGGACTACTAAACAGCTGACCACAGCATTTGAATCTCATTGGTTCTGTAATTAATTAGCCGAGCTTATAACGGATTGAAAAGATATTAAAAATTAAAAAAACCTAAAACCTATAGCCTACTATTTAGTCACAGTATGTTTACTGTTAACTTCATCAGGCCGACAACAGTAGATGATGATAATATTTCGTCGTTATTATCACATTATATAATTAAAATATAAGGAAAACCTAAAAAGGTACTAACCTATTCTATTTAGTCACTGTATGTTTACTTAGTTGAGTTGCCTAGGCTATAAACTGTTTGTTTCTACACAAAAAAGAACAAGACAAATCCGGCAACGCTGGGAGGAAGCTGAGAAAGACATGTCGGCACTTTACAATGTAAATTCCCATAACGAACTTTTGATTTGAAAGTTTTTAATATTGTACGCGTTGAAGATGGTTAAATATTGCTTTCCCGGCATCAGTGAAGTATATAAATACTATATTTATTAAGAAAAAAGTTCAGGATTGTATATTTATAGTAGTTTTGATTGACAAGTTAAAGTAAACAAATACCCATAACTGTGCATGACATCACAGCTATTTAGATTCCAATTCACTTAGGCCTAATTTATAAACTACAAACATCATATTATCGTATTTAATAAATAGCCTAGGCCTATCCCTATATAGGTAGGCTACAAATTGCCAAAAAATAAAAAATATCAAACTTAACATGAACTCAAAATTCAACATTCACTTAAGTTACAATGTGCTCGGGTTAGCAGTAGGCCTAGGCTACTAGGCCTAGTATTTTCAAAAAATATAACAATTCCATCTGCAAAGATATCAGCAGGGATGCGTAATGTAAACTATGGAAGTACATAGTCTAGGCCTATTCTATGTAAGGACTAGGCTGGCCTACACAAAATAGTAACCTCAAAAAATATGTTTGGCATATAGGCCCTAGGCCTAGTGTAATTTTTTTCATACAGATAGGACCTAGGTCCCATTCGAATATTTGCAGGAATATCAAATGCACATGATTTTGAATTAGGTTTTCATTTAAAGCTATTCTCGAAATCTTACTAGGCTAGGCACTTAAGTGCACATAATGGTAATAAGCTGTTTGACCTAACCCTACATTTTCTATTTTTTGTTAAGTTGTATCAAAACTACCTGGATATAAACTTAAGTTAATACATTTGAACTAAAGAATAACAGCTAATAACACGATCTGTTTATACTAGATTTTAGTTAATTAAACCAACAGTTTAAAAAAACCCTGTGTCAATGAGTCAAGATAGCCTAGCCTAACCCACGTGTCAAAATGGTTAAATTACATTGTAGTGGAAAGACTTCAGAAAAAAAAGGTATACATAAAATGTCAGTTGTATTAATTAATACTATAAATTATTTAAATTATTTATTTATAAATACTATCATAAAACTTTACTTACTGTTGCCAAATAACTAGAACTGATCGTAATCCAAACCGGAAAGACTCGCGAACGATATTAAAGGAAAATTTCAGGAATACATTTCATTGCCATCGTAATTACTTGCTCGCATCACAGCTTTACGAATAAAATTAGTCTAAAAAATATAAAATTAAAAATGCACTGTGTATGAACAAATTATAATAAATTGATTAAATACTTTTAATAAGCAATATAATTATTATTGTTGCTGTACAAATATGACAATAAATATTGCTAGTAACACTTTCACAAACGTATTCTGATTAAAAGTCTCTACACACAATAGTCATAAGTTTCATAATTCCACAAATTAATATTATTATAACTGGATTATAGATAAGAAATGTTAGAGGTTGGTAACAGAGCCCATATTAAAATTATTCATTATATCAAATAAATATAATTTAATACAAGACTTCAGTATAACCGAAGCTTTACTCGGTACTACTATTTCTCGCAATTTCTTAAAAATAGTAGTATAAATCCCAGATAATTTATATTATACTTTTGAGTATTATTTTGTCAAACTGCCGGCGCTTAGGCTATAATTCAGCTTGCTTATGGATTTTACAATGAATGTTATTATGTTTACGAACAAAAAGTATTTACCAACAAAAAATATATTATGTATTTAATAATATAAAACAACAATGGAAATAGTGCATTACAAGTAGAAACTATAGTAACAATACATATTATTTAATTTAATTTATCGCAAACCTTTCTTTCATTTAGAATGTACCATCTTTACCAGTCAGAATAAAATATTTAAACGATAAACAGTGAATAAGTAAATCTAAATTATTATAAAGAATTGTAGATACATGTTTTTTTGACATTGTAAACAATAACTCTTTCAGGCACAGTGATTTATATGATGCATCACATATTTTTTTACAATAGCAGCACAGTGATGCTTATAATGAATCACTTTGAGTGTCACCCTTGATTATACATTAAATAGCCTAACTACAACCATAGATCATGAATAATAAATAGATCTTGCATCCATACGGCAGCAGTGTGGCGAAAATTAGGTTGTCGGGAAAATAGTGCATGATCGCGCCGCGAAGTAGCGCTAGGGAGAAATCATTGGTAACATTGGTGTTTCACACAGCTTCCGTCATTTCCCCAATAGATAGCGCCACTATCGTCGAATTTCCAGTGGAACGAAATATTGCATTGGATCGGAGTTCTATTAGGTTATCCAAATTCAATGCTACAACTCACTATCAATAATAGCAATGTCAGGTTAGGAAATAATAAACAAACAATGGAACAGCTGACTTGTTTTATGTTTAAAAGTCAGCACATGCAGCACATGAATAGTATCCTTGATTATACATAATCCTTGAAGGTCCATAATCAAAGGTATCACACAGTGGTTCAGTGTATGGCACACAGTTTGTAATAGTTACCAAAATTCCCAATAGATAGCATCCTTCCCTTGTCATGACTACAGTGACTAGATAGAGACAGTGTGGCCACATGAAAGCGGCCGCCATGTTTTTCCTAAAAGTAATGTTATCTGCCATAAAGTATAATGTAATTTATTTTCAAAATATTTATAAAACCTTTTGTTTTATTTCATAAAGACCTCGTAAACAACTTTTTAAATGTTAAAAAGTAGTTAGAAAGCAGATAAGTTGTTTAAAATGAAATAACCTATAAAAAATAATGATTTAGCCTACTATCACATTTTTTACTAGCCTATGCCGATAGTTGAGTAGCCTACTGACGTTAATTACAAACTAATAAAGCTATATCAAAACAAGTTGCACTATTATTTTCTTTGTTCAATTCTATGTTAAAAAAAACATTTTGAAGTTCAATTACATTATTTATGCGGTTTATTTGAATAAAAGTCAAGGTTTTGTATTATTTTCAAGGAACCAAATTTTCAATAATTTGTATCTATCTGAAAAAGTATTTGACTGGTCATAATGACGGTTTTTTAATTATATTTAATTCTCAACTTATATAACAAATGCACCATAAATTTTAAACAACAATTTTGTTGCTTAAAATTCCCCAGAGTTAAAGTTTTGTGGCAAGTTAATTATGAAATTTGTATTTACTGATTTTAGGTTTCAATTCAGTTTGAAAAGCAAAATCTTAAAAATGATTTTCTTAAAGCTAAATTTGAAATTTTTCCTAACTTAATGAATAAATTAAAATATCAAAAATTCAAAGTATAACAAAACGAAAAATAAAACAACGAATAGGCCTAAATCAAAATGCAACATTATTATCCTGTTCTTAATTAGCCTTTTTTTATCAATGAATAAATTTTACAAATTAAATATTTTCAAAGTTACACTTTCTGATTTTTACAATGCATTTATTTCCATCAGATTTTTTTTTAAATAAGCGAAGCAATTAAAACTTTCCTAACTAACTCATTTATTTCTATTTCAATTGAAATCTAATAATAAAATTAATGTCTCTAACAACAATTTAACATCGAAATTACAATTATTCTTTGATTTTGAGGTTAGGCAATTCAAGATTTTCAAGTAAGTTATTCAAGGCCGAAAAACAGGTTTCATTACTAATTTCCCTCATTATTTCAGTTAGGCCTACTTATTAATGTGGTTCTCGTCTTAGATTGTACAGAAAAAATAACGATGCCAATTTAATTTGAAAACTATAAACAAACGTAGGGCTAACACGGACGAAATTATAGGTTTGGGTCAAAAACAGTTCTTAAAATTGCGTAATACTAATATTTATTGCATTTATCTTTTCTATTGATAAAAAGGATTAGCCTATGTTATGAACTTTTTAAAATGTTGTAAATAAAAGACTTTTGGTACTGTATGTACTTACTTCTGAAATATGCGCGCTGAAACGATTCCGTAGAGTGGCGGGAGTAGCCTAATCTGCTGTCATTTCCTTATTAATTTGGTGCAATATCACATACTTCAACACAAATCGCTTTAAAATAACTATTACGTTTATTTTAAAGTAAAAACTAACAAATATCTGTTAAAAAATCGGTAAAATCGCTTTTACAATATGTGAACGTGAATGAATATAATGTAAACAGATACGAATTTAGGAAAAACATGGCTGCCGACATCTTGACCAATAGGAAACAAGACCACACTTGGCCACACTGTCTCTATCTAGTCACTGTAGTCATGACATTTTATTGAGATGTGTAACCTTTTTGTACTTACTAGTACCATCTACTAAGTTGTCGGCTAGACGGTAACACTGATTCACTGACATTAATTATTCGGCACTTCCCGTAATCGGAACCCCCTCATCCTTATACTTGAATTAAAGCTCTCGACGAGAAACTCTTGGGAAATTTGCCAGAATTTAACATATTTAAATTTTGGAAGCACCTTTTTGGTGGGAAAGATTTTTTAGATTTTTTCAATTTCTTCATTTTCCCACTTTGAGCGCATTTAGTAAGAAAGCGGTAGGAGATATCAAAAATTGTTAAATACAAAAGTTGTAGAAAATTTCAAAGAAGAGATTTTCCGTCAGATTCAAGATCCAATCATCCATTTAGCCACTATTCATCCGAGAAGGGAGGCTCCGCCCAACGTCCTTAAGCTAGACGATTTCACTGATACACTGACATTAATATTATTAGGCACTTCCCGTAATCGGAACCCCATCAACCTTATACTTAAATTAAAGCTCTCGACGAGAAACTTTCGGGAAAATTGCCAGAATTTAACTTTTTTAATTTTAGAAGCACCTTTTGGGCGGAAACGATTTTTTCGATTTTTTAATTTTCTTCATTTTCCCACTTTGAGCGCATTTAGTAAGAAAGCGGTAAGATATAGCAAAAAATGTTAAATACAAACGTTGTAGAAAATTTAATTTCAAAGTAGAGATTTTCCGTCAGATTTAAGATCCAATCATCCGTTTAGCAGCTATTCACCCGAGAAGAGTTCCTACACACAATCCTTCAAATTTCCCATGTTAATCTTATGGAGATAATGTTTAATGAGTTTGAGTCAGATGCCAAATAAAACAGCTGATTTATGCTAGGTCACCTATGTACAAACGAGCCAAAGATTAACGAGATCCTTTATCGAATTTTCCAATTGCGAGCGAAGCAAAGCAGCCGCCGAAGGCCGAGGCGGGGTTGGGACGCGAAGCTTCCAGGGGCAGAGTCCCTAGTCTTCTACTTATATAAAGCTAGACGGTAACATTCACTGACATTAATTATTAGGCACTTCCCGAAATCGGAACCCCATCAACCTTATACTTAAATTAAAGCTCTCGACGAGAAACTTTCGGGAAAATTGCCAGAATTTAACATTTTTAAATTTTGGCAGCACCTTTTTGGTGGGAAAGATATTTTAGATTTTTTAATTTCCTTCATTTTCCCACTTTGAGCGCATTTAGTAAGAAAGCGGTAAGATAAAGCAAAAAATTTTAAATACAAAAGTTGTAGAAAATTAATTTCATAGTAGAGATTTCCCGTCAGATTCAAGATCCAATCATCCGTTTAGCAACTATTCACCCGAGAAGAGTTCCTACACACTATCCTTCAAATTTCCCATGTTAATCTTATGGAGATAATGTTTAATGAGTTTGAGTCAGCTGCCAAATAAAACAGCTGATTTGTGCTAGGTCACCTATGTACAAACGAGCCAAAGATTAACGAGATTCTTTAGCGAATTTTCCAAATGCGAGCGAAGCGTCCAGTCATGCTTATATAGTCAATGCTAGTACTACTTAGTAGATAAGTCAAGTAAAGTGTTCTTGAGCACGCGTTGGTTAGAATGAGCTATTGTTTGACTTGCAAAACTGTTATTTGAATAATATAAGAACATTTTAGTTCTTTTTAACAATTTTACTTATTCTATCTTTTGTTAAATACTGAGTGGTACAAGAGACATAATGACGTAACCAGGGCCGTCGATAAGATTTTGGTTTGGAGTGGGCTGATTCTAATTGATAGTAAACCACACCGGAGGGTTTGGGCCCCCCCCAGAAATTTGCAATGCTTATTTTAAAATTGCATAACATATACCTCAATCATAAAAAATCCTGCTTCCTCTCTTATTTCATTATATTTTTACTTATTTGATAACATTGATACTCGTACAGTCATATGAGCTAGGAAAGGAGTTTTGGTAGATTTTTTGTTGAGCAAAGGGGTTCGTAGTATGGCTGACGTCCTACACCTCTTATCACCTTACAATGTAAGCAAAAACAAACTACATTAAGTTTAGAAGGTATGTTGAACTTTTTGTTTCTTTATAGTTATTTCCGATTAGTTTTCATTCTTATTTCCTGAATTGTTGTGATTTGTATTTAAGTTAATACAAAAAATTTAATTTAATCATTATGTACATAAAAAGGTTATCAATCTAGGAATGTCAATGCTAAATATTCAAATGTAAGCCAAATATTGAATGCCAAATTCCATCTCTGTTGCCTATAGAAAAATATTTAAAAAAAACACTCATGGGTGTTGTGTTGTAAGGTTATGCCATCAATGTTGCCTATAATAAAGATATTTCAAAAAACACTCATGGGTGTTGTGTTGTAAGGTTATAACCATAGAATTTTGAATAGAATAGAAGCGGCATAAGGTAAGAGGATGTGAGTCAACTCCCGCTCTCACCCACCTCCTTTGCCCTCAATAACACATCCTTCCGCAGTTAAACCAATGATTACAAAGTATAAAGTTTCAAATACATTGTCGTTTTTATTATGCCTGCTGATTTTTTCAGAACTCTTCAAATTGTGAAATTTCCCGGCAGTTGTTAATTTTCTTCATTTTCCCACTACTTCAAACGGTTTTGTTTCCCTTCAATTTCTTCAACGGTTTTTACGAATTTACTTCTTTGTAGCACTTTCCCGTTTTTTCTTCTAAACGATTTGCAGAATGTGTGGGCTATATGAGTTGGCATGGAAACCCACCACGCCTCTTTAATTAAACAAGAAGCAAAGGGAGAGAATGGTGAACCAGCAAACTCATGCCCCCACCAGTCCTCAAACCTTTTACCTCCGTATCCGATTTATGCCCTAATTCCTAATTTTGTTTAGTTGCTTGGTGCTTATCGATTTAGTTCATACTAAGCTTTTGGTTACAATTTATAAAAATGAATAAAAGAAAAAGTGCTAATACATTGTTTAGATTTAACTTTAAAAAACTAAAAAAATAAAGACTGTAGTGAAACAGCTTGTTCGAGTGCGAGTTCAAGCAGTATGAGTAGCAGTGAAAACTTTGAACAACCAAATATTGCAGAAAGTTCTGTCAAAAATGAAAATCTCACAATATTAGGTAGTGATGTTTGCCAGCTGAACGAACTGGATGTTGGACAATATATTAAAAATAAGTGCAGTGATTCACAAAAATACAAATTAATATCGTCGTCATGGCAGCCTGAAGAACAATATAATTTTCCTGTGATAACAAAAGGTAAGCACAATAAATTCTCTCTAATCTTTCAATTAAGGGGTTAAATTTGGGTTATCCTCATATTTCTGTATGTATATGATCGAACTGTTACGCAGAATTATTTCTAGTTGTGCTTTAATTATAAAATAAAAATTTACAGACAAACTCGAAAAATGCAAGATTTTTTTAACCCTCAAAGCGCCGATGTGTGCTGCCGATGGGGGAACACCCAAAAGTATTCCAAACTGAAATTACAGCTCTACTGGAATGTGCCAGAGAGAATCTTAGACTCGGTCATATGAACAGAGAAATTTGCATTTATACAGATAGCCAGGCAGCTTTGAAAGCCCTGAGCTCAAACGAGTTCAGGTCAAAACTAGTCTGGGAATGTGTCGAATCCATGAAACAGCTTGCGGGTCTCAACGAGGTTACACTCTGTTGGGTATCAGGACATGTTGGAATAAAATGAATGTGCAGATAGGCTGGCAAATAAGGCATCAGCTTCTGAATTCACAGGACCTCAACCTTTCTGTGGCCTACCCAAGACTACAGCTATGCAAGTAGTTGCTGACTGGGCAAGACTGGAACATGGAAAGAGGTGGAAGAGCATCCCTGGATTGAGGATGAGCAAACTTTCACTTCTTGGCCCATCAAGACAAATTGCGTCTGACATTCTGTCATTAAGTAGGTGCAAGCTAAAGGAGGCGGTCGCTTTAATCACAGGACATGGCCACCTTAGAAAACACATGAAGAACATGGGAATCTTCACTGGGAATCCTAAATGCAGGAAATGTGGCCTGCATGAGGAAACCGCAGAACATCTAATCTATGAGTGTGAGAGGCTGGAACAGATCAGTTATCAGACCTTTGGCAGACTGAACAAGGGACGAACCATACCTCAAGACAACCTTGTTAAGAGGATTCTTAAGTTCAACGGGCTTATGGATCTTGACAAGGGTAACTGAGGGATCAACATCTTTACATGGGAGCACAATAAGCCCTAGAGGCTGACGTGCATAAGATTCTGGACCGCCCACAGAAGAAGAAGAAGGGGTTAAATTTGGGTTATCCTCATATTTCTGTATGTATATTATGATCGAACTGTTACACAGAATTATTTCTAGTTGTGCTTTAATTATAAAATAAAAATTTACAGACAAACTCGAAAAATGCAAGATTTTTTTAACCCTCAAAGCGCCAGACGACTATAGTGTCAAAACAACACTGCTGTGTCGTCGGATTGTATTGAATATTTCACCCACTAAAAATAATCCAATCGCAATGAACCAAAACATTGGAAAGTAAATGTGTTAAACTTAAATTTTTGTATTTACAATTTGTTTCTAAAAGTATATTAATCATAGCTTTAAAATTGTGTTGTCCAAACATTCGATCGATATAATCTTACTAATAATCGATATACTGTATTTCTATAGCGATCTTTACATCAATTTGAAGAGGAAATTCCTTATTTTTGTTTGATATAAGGTAACCCTCATTTTAATGATCATGGGCTGTAGGTCTTGTCCTTGAAACATGTACTATCATAGGACAGGATTTCGCCATTGTGTCTATTCGCTTAGCCCATTGTCTTAATTAGCTTTGATTAATGTATAATCAAGGTACAGATAGCGCCAATTAGGATGGAGCGCGAAGAGGGGGTGTGCAAGTCTCCTACGCCGATTCCCACCACATTTCCCCTCTCGCGGCGGAGTACAGTCAGAGCCGCCTGTCCTACCTAATTCATGTCTGCTATGTAGTCGTGTTGATTGTATATCAACACTTTTTGGTGGTGACTGTACTGAAGACTCGCAGTCGAGTAGCAGAGGGTAAGACGTTACAGTACGCTTCACACTACTTGGCACTATCTGTAAATAGTCTTAATGCCTCCCGCTGTGTGCGATTATATGTTATTAATCTGTGAGAATTTGAGTTAATTTACATTTCAGTTAAATAAGTTTATAAAATTGTGTGATAATATCATGTTTCACAGCCCAATTCTACGATTTATTCTCATTCTCTACAATTGGTACGGTATAGTACAATTTCATTTTTGGGAAAAGCATATATTCCTAATTTAGTATTTAGTGTTTCAAAATAGGCCTGTTTTCTTTCATTGTTTTCTTAGAACTAAAATCTTATGAGTAATAACTGTAAGTTTTATCGATTTTTTAATAAAATTACTTCTAAAATCGGTTAAAATCTAAAATCACAACAAAAATTATACTTATAAGAAGAAAAATGTTTCGGAAGAAAATTTTTTGTAGAATATGATTCTGCAAAAAATGAGTTCCAGTTAAAAAAAATAAATAAAATGTTGACCATAAAACAGTCTCATAAAAACACACTTAAAAATTTTTAATTTATAAAATTCCCCCATCTTTTCCTCTGGAATAAAAATTCTGATTTTAATCTTAGATTTGACCTTTCTATGTTTTAAAATATGTAATCGTTTAACAGAAACTAATTTATTTATTTATTTTGTTTTATGAAAACGAAACCAAACTTTTCAAAGGCAGTGGATTGAGAAATTTCCTTGGCTTGTTTATACTAAAGTTGATGGTGAAGGCGTCCTTTGTAAATATTGTGCCTTGTTTTCTCATGAACACGTAGGAAAATGAGAATGACAGAAAGTTGGCTTTCTAGTATCTAGAACTTCTCTAACTGGAAAGATGCCATGGAAAAATTCAACGCCCATTCTTCTTCAGGATGTCATACAAATTGTACCTTAATAGGTGAGAATGTTTGTAAAAATTTCTCAAGGCAGCAAGAAAGTGTTATAAATTTATTAGATTCCAATCGACTGCTACAAATAAAGAAAAATAGAGAATGACTCATTTTTATCATAAAAACTATAGTACTCTGTGAAGAACGCCAAGAAATTGCATTGAGATGAACTTTGGATTATGGACCCGCAGATGTGAACAATAACAATCTTCCGAGAGCAAACGAAGGCAATTTTCGTGCGTTATTACGTTTTCGTATTGAGGCTGGAGATTCTGTTTTACAAGAACACGTGAAAACAGCAGCAAAAAATGCAACTTACATGAGTCCAGTAATTCAAAATAGTGTGATTTCAGTATGCGGGACAATGATTCAAGTGAGCTTAGTACACAGAATAAATAGGGCCAAGAGTTTCACGATCTTAGTCGATGAAACTTCAGATGTGTCACAAATAGAGCAGCTATCTTTGTGTGCCCGATACCTAGACAAAGTAGATGAAAATGGAATTGTACATCAAGTAATTAGAGAAGACTTCCTAGGATTTGTTCCTGTAAAAGAAATAACAGGTGATTATCTAACGAAAACCATACTTCAAGAGTTGACAAAATTAGGTGTGGACTGCAGCTATATGGTAGGACAGGGATATGATGGTGCAGCTGCGATGGCTGGCAATTTCAAAGGAGTACAAGCGCAAATTAGAAAATTATTTCCGAGTGCCCTGTATGTCCACTGCAGTGATCATTCACTAAACTTGGCTATAGGCCATCCATACCAAGTACCAGGGGTGCCCAGAAGGGGGTGATATGGCGCTCAGAGCGCCATCAAAACAAATTTTAGGGGGGATTTTTGAAACTATAAATAAATGTGTCAATTTGTGAATCACAATTGAAAATTTGTGTATGAATGGTAGTAAATGAATATAATTGGCAATTGTATTGTTATTATTGTATAAGTAGTGCAGTAATTAATCTACCTATTTATAACTAAGGTATTTTTTGTTCATTGTCACCATTGTCTGTACAATCTCTCAGTTTCAGTAGGATCTTGATGTGGTCGTGCCTCCTTTACTTCCCGTTTTCTACCGCCGTGCGAACTTGGAGCGTTGAAAAGGGCGTTCAAATACAAATGTCAAGAAGTGTTATGTAATACATTGCACCGCAATGACAAGGGGTTGATGCATTGTAAAAATAAATATTCTTACACGTTTAAAAACAATATAGACATTAAATATAAATTGATTGAATCGAATGAAGGTGATGGTCCATGGAGTACATTGAGCCAAGTCGATCAACCAATACCAAAAAACTCACGAAGAAAGGTAAATTAATTACTTCGGCTCGCATTAAAATGCCAAAGTATTGAAATCTTGTGAAAATTCTAAAAATTTTACCCTCACTTGTTATGACTTTTCTCAGCGATTTCAAGGGCTCTGAACACGATAAAGCAATAAAAAAAATTCTATGTGCTTAAGACCACACGTTGGAAGTGATAACTTTTATGACCGATTTATAATTTTATCAGTATTAATACCAGAGGAGAATAAGGGTCAACAAATTACACAAGTCAACATACTGTCAAAAACTATTTTATCATATTTTGAAATTGCATAATTAATTATTCAAATAACGAATTATTCTTAACTCCTAAAAATTGTAAGTAAGTAATTTAAGTATTTTTTTCAGTAAATCTGCAGAACATTATATTTAATTTATTTTCTCACATTATACATTACACATTTTTATTCCATTTTAAGCGTGTATATAATCTAATTACATCAAATTATAAATAATCAATATAAAAATTTACCATATTCCATTTGTTTAGTTCAAAATAGAGTACCTAAAGTCTTTAGTTTTGACTAAAAAAGCGAGATCTCGCGGGAAATCTGGCGTGATGCAAGATCTCGCGAGAAATCTGGCGTGACGCGAGATTTCGAAAACATAGCCAAGTCGAAAGTGCCCAACGGGCCAATAGAAGTTATCACTTCAAAAAATGTGTCTGTCTATAGTCACGATATATATGCACTCACAGACATCGTAGAAAACTTCTCTGGTAGTGCTTAAATCTTCATAATTTTATTGCGGAGCGTTGAAAAGCATTTGACAGCAACGTGACGTGCGTGACAAAAATGTCACATGTTTGAGTATTTAAAAAAAAAAACGACCCGGCGTCTTGAAAAAGTATTTTATCTTTTCATCTCGTATTCATAATATTGGATTGAAGCTAAATATTTAATTGTGCAAATACTTGATAGTCCGGTGTTACACTTACACACTGTACTATAGTCCATTCCTCCAGCCTTGGCGCCTGAGGGTCTCCTATTGCGTTCATGGGTTCATAATAAGTTTTGAAGTTTTTATTTGGTCAACAAACCATTCTTAATACAAAATTAATCTTTTCGTACGCCTACACCGAGGGAATTTAAAGTTTCTGTAGCCTAATATTGCTGTTAAATTATCATTTAACATTTATCATCCATGACAAGTAAACCAATTAAGAACTGTTAAAACCGTTAAGAAATAACCTATAAATAGAAACCCTCAAGACCTGACATCAACAGCTAACCCGAAGACAACATCAGGATCAGAAGAAAGGTACCGTAATCATTGTGCAACAATATGACGTATTGCAATAAAAATAAAAGCTTACTTTAGAAGTTACTATTTAAACTTTGAAAACTAAATAATTTTTCTAATTATAGAAGGTAAAATGGTGTGCAATATTTTGCATGGATGATTTTTTTAAATTATACATTATTCTTAATTAGATTAATTATAGGTTATTGTATATAAGGAATTTCAATTTCTGAACCTTTACATAACGATTTTTTTATTGGGCTCACCCTAAGTGTTTAATTTGCACAGTTTACTTTTTATTTCAATTTATTGTTGCACTCCAAGCATTACGAAGTGAGGAAAAGTGGGACAAAATACCTAATGAAATATCAACATTTGCTTATAGCAATAATTTGGTCCTGACACTGAAAAGAGGCCAATTAAAAGGAAAAGGTTCATGGCGGAGCTGGCAATTGATGAAACAATTTTACAGAACCAACTAAAAAACTAAGAGTTAATCTTTCACTTTTGGGATTCCCTGTGCTCACAAATCGAAGACCGATTTCCAGAAAAATCATTGGCACTGATAAATCAAATGACACATTTTCCCTACGAGGGATTGCTTGACATAGCAAATGAGTTTGAAAAGGGACAAGTTTTTAACAATTCAAGCGTAGATGATCTATGTTTATATTACAACATTGACAGTGAACTCATCCTATCAGAGTTGGAAACATTCAGTAGTTTTTACAAAGTAGCGTATAAAGAAATAAACATTTCAGACATGATATTCATAAGACAACGAGATGTCATCAAGCCAAGAAGAAGCATTCTCAAATTTAACTGTAATGTACAGAATTCTTCTTTCTTTGGCAGCCACTAGTTGTTCTGCCGAGAGAACCATGAGTAGACTAAAAATTGTAAAAAATTGACTTCACAGAAGTATGGGTGACAAGTAGTTGTCTAGTCTATTAATTCTAGCCTCTGAGAATGACATTTTCAAAGCAATCCCAAATGACGACATAATCAACCAATTTGCATTGACGACATAAAAAAGAAAACAACTTTTAAATCGTTCAAATAATCACAGAAGTTAGAAGAAGTGAATGTTAGAAAACTGTACAAACAATTTCATGTTTTACTTCTTAATTTCTGGACTTAGCCAATGTATTAACAAAAATACTGATTTTGGTCGCTAAGATCTTCAACTTTATTAACTTGTTCAGTTATACTTTATCATGTTAATTGTTACTAACACCCTGTACTGCAATATAATTCATTGTTGTTAGAATAAACGATTTCTTATACTGTTAAATACTTTTTATTTTAACACTACAAAATCTCTGATTCCTGATTGGATTAATATCGCAGATATGTACAGTGCGCTAGGTTCAGGTCATTTACTGTTACAATACAAAAGCTACTAAGGTTAAGGTTTATTGTTTATAAGGGGATAGTCACATTTGGGGGGGAATGGCGCCATAATGAGGCTTGGGGGGGAGGGGCACATCTGCCAAGTACAGCATATTCAAAACTGTATTGGCATCATAAAAACTATCGGTCACTTCATTAGAGACTCGCCAAAACGAACTAGTTGCCTTAAAATGCATATGGAAAAGAATTTGCCTAACAGTAAGTGGACGAAGTTGACAGTTATGTGTGAGACCAGATGGGTGGAAAACCATAATGGACTCTTACGATTTAAAGAAATCTACATGTCTATTGTAGAAACTTTAGAAGAACTCACAGAATCTAGCGACATTTCAACTTCCTCGAAAGCAAATGACTATGTAAAAAGTATCGTATCCACAGAATTTGTTATTAGTCTCTTTACAGCCGAGTTTTTGTTTTCTTTCATGTTACGGTAACTAATGCAAAAACTAATGTAAAAAGTAAATTAAATTGTGATTTGTCTGAAGCAATAGAATATATAATAAACGTGAAAAAATCATAACAAAGCACAGGATGAACATAGACGAAAGAATGTTTCTCCAAAATATACACCGAAGCAAAAAGTATCCTTGAATATGTAGGTGGTAAGATCAGTATGCCTAGGATAACATCAAGACAAAATAATCGAGTGAATATCACCACAGATTCAGCAGAGGCTTATTAAAGGATTGCTATAGCCAGTGGCGTAACTATGGGGGGGGATGAGGGGGATAAAACTCCCCCCAGAACTCTAAAAATAAATAATCGTATCTCAGCAATCCTACTTGTTTAAAAAAAAGTTGCTCAAGTTGCATGAAGTTTAAAACTAAAACTAATGATTTAGTTTTGATTTGGTTTTAATTGCCTAATTTGTTTAAATTATTAGTTTATTTGCATAGTAAAGTAAACTATTGCGAAGACATGCAGTCACCAACAGGTGACATATTTATTGAATTAAAGTTATGGCAAAATGAAGTTCAGAGGCAAGGGTTGGTGGAAGATATTTGCAAGTACGCAACTAAGGCACTCGACTGTTGCGATGTTTCGCTATATCCAAATATTTACAGATTGCTTAAAATACTGTGTGCCTGTTACTACATGCACCCCAGAACGGACATTTCAACTCTAAAAAGAGTCAAGACATACCTCAGAAATACTACTGGACAGGTAAGAAACAATTAATTCAATCAATAAATGTTATGCTTAAAAGTAAAATGTGTAAACGATTAAACTGTGAAACATATTATTTTCTAAATTTATAAGTTTTTACCACAGTTAAACACTAACACATAAAAAATAAATAAGTATATTGCCAGTAAAAATAACCAACCTATTTTATCTGTATTGTTATGTTACACTGTTGTATTGTTACAGACAAGATTAAACGGACTGGCAATACTCAGTGTTCACCGAGAAATCGACATTTCATCGGACGAAATTATTGATGACATGGCAAAAAAACCAAGAAAACTTGACTTTGTCCTGTAATGTACAGAGAATCTATCATCCTTTAACTCTCGTCTTGCTTTTTTATTATGCTAGTTTGCGGTGATTTTAGTATACAAAAATAACAAAAACTAAAAGACGTTTATAGATTTGTCACTTTCTGTAATAAATATTAAACGTAGTTTTGTTTTTCTGAAATACATTCACCATTCATGTTATTAAGTAAAATGTTGTGTATTATTATCCGGTATGGTGTACACTCTATTCACTATTTATTCTTATCCATCCCCCCCCAAAGCCAAATTCTAGTTACGCCACTGGCTATAGCAATCCCATTTTTCGATGATTTTGTAGAACAATTAGATTCCAGATTTGCAAAACATGATAATATCAACCCTAAGTAGGTTGCTTCCCAAAAAATGTCTCAACGTCAATTTAGACAACAAAATTTTAGACAGCCTAAACCTATATGAAAAGTTTTTTTGACAAAGATGTTTTTTTATCGGAGCTTGATATCTGGAAAACCATGTGGGCTGACAAAAATAATAATATAATTCCAACTAGTGGTCTAGAAGCCATCGATGTCTGTAACAACCAGTTATTTCCAAATATTTACAATTTGCTCAAGGTCCTCATCACTTTACCAGTATCAACTGCGACACCTGAAAGGAGCTTTTCTACACTAACCAGATTGAAAACATGGCTGAGAAATTCAATGTCAGGTGATAAATTATCTGGTTTGGCGGTAATGTCTGTTCACAGAGACATTTAATTGGATCCGGAAGAGGTTCTAAATCAATTCGCTCGTGAAAGTGATCGAAAACTGAATTTGCTGTTGTAAATAATAATAAATATTATATTTATATATTATGTTTATCAAACCTATTTTAATTATTTGAGCTCTCCCCCCCCCCCCCCCCCCCGAAATATCATTCTGGATACGGCTATGTGAAACTATAAATAATAACTGAATAAGGCCTAGGAACGTGAAATTTCGTACACATATTGCACACAGGCACTAGAGGCACACTAAGAAAGGATTGTAAAATATATGGCCTTAAAGGGTTGAAGCAACACCTAAAACTATAAATATTATTTGTCTACTTTCCTTAAAGCTAGAAAGCTGAAATTTTGTACATTTATTTCTTAAAATCACATAAAAAAAAGTAAATCAGTTTTACCTTTTGTCACATTCTGCTAAGGGGTGAAAATGTAGTAACAACCCCTAAAACAATTAATATTAATGTTTATACTTTCCTGAAAGCTAGAGAGCTGAAATTTTGTACATTAATTTCTTACAAGATGCATATAAAATAAACCAGTTTTACACTTTGTAACGTTCTGCTAAGGGATTGAAAAGTAGTAACAACCCCTAAACTATAAATATTAATTGAATAACGTTGAGGAAAGTGAAATTTGGTACACTTATGCCCATAGGCACTAGAGACGCACTAAGAAATAATTTTAAAATATTTGACATTTAAGGGTTGAAACAACCCCTAAAAAAATTTTTTGTTTGTTATACTTTCCTTAAAGCTAGAAAGCTGAAATTTTGTGCATTTATTTCTTGAAAAACACATAAAAAGTAAACCAGCTTTTCATTTTGTTACATGCTGCTAAGGGGTGAAAATGTGATAACAATCCCTAAAAACTATAAATATTAATTGGCATTCTTTCTTTAAAGCTCCTTAAAGCTTCCTTAGAGATCTGAATTTCGTCATTTATTAAGTTTAAGGAAATATTTAAATGCATAAAGCTGATGAAATCCACCCCGATCTATGCATGCGCATATTAAAGTCATATCTATTCGATCTGCAACATCCAGCTAAGGCTGTGATTTACCAGTCTATAGATTTAGCGGTTGAAAAAGAAGACTCTCTTCACTCTGAATTCTTTATTTTTAATTGATTTAAATTATTCAGCAAACATACCTTGACGAAGACGATTGACGGGCAGCCAATGAACAAAACATACCAAATTAATTGAAAATACATGTAATAGTTCACTTTCTTGAAATAAAAGATGAAAGAAAATGAGGGAGAAATATTACAATTATGTAACATAGTGATACAAAACAATTCCCCGTAGCGAAGCACTGGTATTCAGCTAGTAAAGTATAAAATTGTTTCTCCTAGCCACACAGAATTATAAACCCATACAGTTCGTCCTGAAGTTATTGATTCTGAATTTTGAATGAAAATACTTGTAAGATTAAAAACATGGGGTGCATGCAATAGATAATAGTAAGGAGTGTAGAAAACTCATAGAAAAGTTCATATCATTTGCAGTAAATAAAATTGCTAGTGACTTAGGTGAACTATTGCATCAATTATCTATTGCAAGCGTCCCACTATTTCGTTTTTAACCTTACAAGTATTTTCATAGCTATTAAAAATTCACAATTATTACAAATTTTCAAAACAATCTGTAAGGGGTTAGGAATCTATATGGCTTATAAACTGTAATGGGGGTTGGAGAAATTATTTTATTCTTTTTAGTTTGTTTTAAAAAAGTGGTATAAAAAAAACAACATAGTTTCTGTGGAGCTTCAGGAGTTTTGAGGTATTCTGAAAAAAGTGTGAATGAAAACATTAAAAACCATTTAATTATATTTTCATATCAGCTTTATGATTTGTCTGTGTTTTAAAAGAAAGTACACATGGAAATTGTCAAACATTTCCAAAAATCAAGATTTTTTAACATACAGTACATTATGTTAAATACTTTTCTAGTTCATCTTATTTATATAATAATTCAGTAAACCTTTAAACGTTAGGTGAACCTATTTCTGAAGGTCTACCGGGCCGATTTTAGTGCTGTTTGTTTTAACTAACAGAAAATGTTGTCATTATTATCAAAAAATACCTATTTTTGAAGTCTATGTACAGGGCCGATTTGAGTGTTTTTTGTTTTACATGACACAAAAAGTTGTCATAATTATAAAAAATTATGAAATAAAAAAAATTTAATAGGGCACTTTTGAGTTTTTTGAAGACATAACAAACGAATGTTATGCACAAGTACATGCTCAGAATCGAACTTAAATCACCCCTGAATGGAAGTAAAATAAACATAACAGCATTGCTATGCAAATAAAACCGAAAGAAACTCAACTTTTTAACACAACTCTACTAATATTTCAAATTTAAAACAAATTTTAAAGGAGTCTAAATTAAGTTCATGTAACCAAGAATTATTAAAATTTACTTAATGAAAACAATTAAAATACACCAACATTTATTTTATTTTCTTAGATTTTGTTCACTTTTTTCAATGTTTTTCAACCTTACTTTGAAAAAAGCATTATGATGTCTTAATTTCTCAAAATCGTACAAAAGTGTGTCACTTAAGCTCTGTGTTCTGTTAATAAGTACTGAAACATTTTATATTATGTACAAAAAGAAACCATTCAATTTGAATTTTTAGTCATAAAAAGTAGTTTATATAATGAAATATAATTTCAAATCTTTTAATTTTTTATTTGTCATAAAGAGTAATGGTATAATACTTGTGTAGTTTCCTTATAAAATAATATTATGTTATAATAACATTATGAATAATTTTTCTTGGACTGCAATTTAAAAATGTTAGTAAAATATCTGGTTAGCATTGACCTATGGACCATGTGTCACTAGATTGTTCTACCATTGTTCTACCATTGTTAATTTAATTGATTTATGATCTGATGAACCCCTAATTATCACAATTTAGTTTTATGTAAATTGAAATCAATTTAGATTTCTACTAAAACACAAATAGTAAGTATATTTTAATAATTTAGTTATATTTATTATTTTTGTTTTTAGGTTTAATACTTTTATTAGGTTTTATTTTTGGCCTGAAATTAAACCTGTATAACTCAAGACTTATTGGAACCTGTACTATTTGGCAATAGAATTTATTATTTGTATATGTAGTAAATTTAAATATATTATAATAGCTCAGCCCATTTTACTGTCAGATTTGTTCAGTTAGTTAAAAGTTATAAATTAAATAATGAATGAGAATAATTTATATTAGGCCATGTTTATCAATTATAATTTTGTTTAAGTAGATTAATTTTTGACTACTAAACCAATAATAACACCTACTATCTAACCAAAAAACTTATAAATCCTGAACGTAAACTTATCATAGTTACTGGTCACAATGTATATAATATTATATATCCAGTTCATAAATATATAGGCTGTTTCCAGCGCACTACTTAATTTTTCTGAAAAAGAAAGTTTGTTGGCTGCTATTATCAACTGGAGTATTATTAGGCTGGAGTAGGTATCAAACCCCGATTTTGCCAAATTTATCTTGACTTTTCTAATGCAGTGAATGATGTTTAGCACGCGTATAATCAAGATTTATATTAATAAATTAAATTACTCTGATTGTCATTATGCTACTTAGACTCTTTGATTTGTATATATATCTACAGGTTATGTACAATATATTATATAAAGCTGTGGAATATTTGTGTTTTGATGTAGAAAACATTTTACTAAGTAACTTTTTATTTTGATGCAAAACTTTAAGAATAATTAATTGCTAAAATTAAATACGGTAGGTCTAGGTAGTGAAGCATTATTATCATTATTTTATTATTGCATTATACCTATTGTAGAAGATTGGATTTTTATTTTTCACTAAAATTTATAGTAAAAATGTAATAATTTATTCGTCATATTATATTATGATTTAATAATATGTAGGCTAACATTTATTCATTTAGTGAAAGTTTGATTCATGGCACAAATGATGGTGGGTTTTAGAACTTCCTTCTAAACTACATACCACATAGGTATTTTTAAAACTATCTTATTTTTTTATTTTTTTACATTTGTTATCATTTGTGTATAAAGAAAATAATACTCAACGTTTCTAGAGTATAAATCAACTTTCATTATCAAGTGAAAACTAAAACTTATGTATAAACATAAACTAAAAATAAAACATAAACCTTGAGGACTAGGCCTACAGCATAGGCGTCGTGCCGGGGGGGCACGGGGGGGGACGTGCCCCCCCAACATTGTATATAAATTTAATATTAGTTTACGTTTGTGGCCAATACACAAATAATGAATTTTTACTATTTTGTAAAGTTTTTCCTCTTTTTATAAGTCATTTATATCAAGAATACTAGCTGACCCGTACGGCGTTGCCCGTGGTTGTTGGTATTTTCAGTCTTTTTGACGTAATTGTATTCTTTTTAAGTATTAGTTGAATACCCGTGGGTCTCCTACTATGGTCATGAAAAAAAGGCTACGCTATTTAAGAAAGCACTGAAAATTTTATTCCTGTAAACTACTATCTAACATGAAAAAGCTTTAAATATATCGTTTTAATTTATAGTTTTTACTTATTTTGACTTTCACTTAATTTCATTGACAATGTTGCAAGCACCTACAGCCTAAAAGGAAGCTACATACCAAATTTCATTCCAATTCGTTCTTATAGGGATTTTTAGTAACTTTGATCCCCCCCCCAAACCGCCATAAAATTTCGAATTTCTTTTAACCCTTTCTTACCGAGGGTTTAAATTAACTGGGGGTCGTAGAAAAGATATTTGAATCACTTTGTAACATCCGCGTTAATTTAGGATGTAACAAACTGGTTCAAATATAGAGTTTGTAATTTTAAATGTATAGGCCTAATTAGTATAAGATATTGTTTAGTAGCCTATTTAAATGTACAATTATATATCAAAATAAAGCTATAAGAATGTGATATTTTAATGGCATTTAGTTTAATTCAGATTGTTTGTTTAGTTTTCAATACAATATGTTTAAACTCGTGTATGTTTATGGTTATGCATGGTGTCAAATAATTTGTTTGTTATTATTATTTTTGATAGCGAAAATATGTTTTGAAAAGTATTAAAAAATTCATAGTTATGATATATTTTATATAAACAATATTTTAAACAGCATATCTCTAAGTAGGCCTATATAGATATTTAATAACCAATGTTTGAGTTGAATTATAATTCTTTAAGCATTTTTTTCGTTGATTTTTCCTTGTGTTTGTTTATAGTTTTTCAATCTAACCTTAAAAAGCTGTTAGTTTTGAAGAGTATTAAATTGATTATAAATTTGTTAAGTAATGTTGCTATGGTAATGATTGTAAACATAACGTGTTGCTAAGCTTTTTATACGAACAGCTGTTTTTGTAAGTTATGGTTTTGAGTTCATACAGTAAAGGCTGTTGAGTTTCTTCCAAATTTGAAACTTTTTCGGGAAACTTTTCAAATTTTTCTTTACGTATAAACCTTCTATGAACTACTGCAAACATTTTAAGACCAAAATTAGCCAAAGCGGTCCAGCCGTTCTCGAGTTTTAGCGAGACTAACGAACAGCAATTCATTTTTATATATATAGATATAGATTTTAACTATGTTGTTTGTTTTACCTTATTAAGGTTGACATTAAAATTATTTTCCAATTTAATCGTTGTTACATTTACTTATTATGAGATATCATTTTTCTACGCGAATGGACTGAATGAAGTAGTCTACGTCATTTTATTCTTTAACTCGTTGAAGTTTTGGTAATCCTGTGTGACACTCCCTCCCCGGCCGTTCCACTCCACAGGCTGTAAACCAGTTTACAAAAAACTAAGTGCCCTAGTTCGAAGATTTTCAAAACGAACTAAAAGAAGACTTGTGCTGAATTAATTTAAACATAAAGATTTTTTTATAAAATATAAAAATTGAAGCAACAATGTTTAATTATGAAACTTAGTTTGGCTTCAATGTTATTCTTAATTGTAAAAAATTTAAGATTACAACAAATTTGAATACTTACAGATTTTACGTACAACCAATGATAATTGTTTAGTAATACTTTCCCCGAAGGATATATGGATTGTGTAATCTACTTACATAAAGCTAGACGGTAACACTGATTCGCTGACATTAACTATGAGGCACTTCCCGTAATCGTACCGCACTCGACCTCATACTTGAATTAAAGCTCTCGACGAAAAACTTTCAGAAAAA
>JAGFPH010000183.1:457219-484088 GCA_018207615.1 Philaenus spumarius | reverse complement strand
AATGTTAAATACAAAAGTTGTAGAAAATTTAATTTCAAACTAACGATGATTTTCCATCAGATTTAAGATCCGATCATCCGTTTAGCCGCTATTCACCCTAGAAGGAGCTCCGGCACACAATTCATCAAAATCCTTCAAATTTCCCACGTTTATCTTGTTTAGATAATGTTTAATGAGTTTGAGTCAGCTGCCAAATAAAACAGCTGATTTATGCTTGGTCACCCATATACAAACGAGCCGAATATTAACGAGATCCTTTAGCAAATATTCCAACTGCGAGCGAAACAAAGCAGCCATCTGAGGCCGCAGGCCGAGGCGGGGTTGGGACGCGAAACATCCAGGGGCAAAGCCCCTAGTTTCAGAATAAAGGTTCTTTGATTTTTTAACGAAAAAAACATACCGAGTTTTATTTTCTTATACAAATTATACATACCCATAATTGATTTTAACCAATATCACAAATTCAATTAGTATTTTTGCATAGTAACATTTTATTTCAATTGAACGATTTAATATTTTGATTCCAAAAAATTCATGGAAGTGAGCCTAAGACTGTCTCAATCCTAATTTTAAATGCATTGTTCGAAAGGGAAAACATAACTTAACACAAATTTTCCGGGTTGTACTAAACTGGTCCGAAAGTCAAAGGTATTTTTGTTCCGTGGAGAAGGGTCGGGACTCGGGGTTAAACTGGTCCGAAGGGCAGTAAGCAGGTAGTTGTGGGATTTCCTGAAAAGGTTGCTAATCCCCATTCACCAACAATGGATTTATCTTAATTTCAGACTCAATTCTCTTACAGTCGCAGCGCAGTGTAGTACTCGTAAAAGTTTTTAGTGTGGTGCAATGTATTCTATGTTCAGTGAGAGGAGATTTAAATTAGTAGTTTATGAGGGGTTTAAATACGGTACTCAAAGGGTGACAAAGACACAATCTGGTCAGAAGTGGCGATGTTCTAGAAGAAAAGAATGTTCGGCGCATCTATTCATGGATTGCGTTGGTGAAATTTTGTTATAGACAGTGGATGCACATAGCCACGAACCGTGTTCCAACCTTAGTTGGGATACATTTCTACACATTACTGAAACCACCTGCTAAATTGTTCAGAACAGAGATGCGTCCGCTCCCGATCCCGTGACTGACAATATCACACGAGGCGATGTCACATGCATAAAAAAACTTGAGCAACGCTAAAAGAAGAAACCTTCCTCTTCTTCTGAAATGTGCTGCAGAGACCTAACCTGACCTATTCAATTATTTATTTAATTGTTTTAAAGGTCATATTGCTTTAATGACCTAATGATCTTTAATGATGGATAGAACTATCATAAGTTGAAATTTTGTGTTGATATTGTACTGTCGGGCCAGTTTTCCTCAGCCCTGGCGCTAACCGTCGGACTAGTTTAACCCTAAAATATTGACAATCAGACCAGTTTATCAATTCCCGACTATTCAAAATTCAAATTGTAATGTTAAACGCTGTTTTCCGCTATCAACAACCAAATTTGTTTTATCATCGGGGTGTTCCCTATTTTGTCTCCAGCAAACAAACTTTTGGATCAGCCATTGACCGGTTGTGCCCCCCCCCAAAACAATAGTTTACGCGACGCCTATGGCCTATAGTATGTCAGATGTCTAACCTGAAAATAAAACTAAAGTTAAGAATAAGTAGAAACCTAGCTAGAACTAGAATACTAGAGCTGAGATATCAGACAACTTAAAACCTAAATACAAACTGAATGCTCAAGAGAAACACAAGGCACAATTTTCTTTATACACAAAAATTATGACAAATGTCCAAATAAAAATATGAATGTTCCATCATTAGAAACTAATTTTAAAACAAGAATCTATTTTATTTTATTATTGTTTTTTTAAGTTTAAATCATAATAGGCCTATATAATAAAAAAAAAGTGATAAACTAATCACAAACTTAACTTTTGTAACTGAGGCTGTTAATATTATCATATTTTTTTAAAGGTACAATACCGTACCATAATTAACTAGTATACTTTAACATGTACTTTAACTTTTTAAAGTAGCTCATTAAATGTTGTAGAATCGTCGTTAAAGCTTTAGCGATTGTGAAGCGAAGTCCAGACATTGTATGTTTATTTTCTCTTCCAATTTAATCTCATTTGAACTTATAAATTTCTTTCAAAAATAGCAAATAAGTTAGGTACAAAAGAAATATTTCTATGGGGCTGTATCGGTTTAGATCACGAGATCTCAGTATAAATTAAAGTTATGACAATGATTTTTCTGCAAGTTGTTTCCTATTTCATATCATTTTGAAATATGTAACCAAAAAGCCCTTTGGTTCTTTAAAATTATCCACGACAAAAAAAGTTTCTTCCAAATTTTAGTGCACTCTAGCAGAGGTAATGCAATAGATTTTTTTGGATGAGATTTCCTTATTTTAGAGTATAGAGTAAGTAGGTAAAGAAAATGTGTTTCGTTCAGTCATTGGCTTCTTATAGATGTAGATTTCACCTTATTTCTCAAATTAAAAATACAAACAAAAAAACGTTTATATATAATATAATTGTATGGCTGAATTTCATTCCTAAAACCTAACGGAACAAGTTTCAGTACAAACGCAAATCAATGACAGCTCTACAGATGCTACCACGCTGTCCTAGCTATCTATTTACCACTTTAAGGTAGTAAAGATACTATCCCTAGAACTGGCATGGTTAAAGCTAAAATTGGCCAGCCCGTTTTTAGCGTTTTGCAAGCATATTTTTAAAAATTCGCCAAAAATAGTAAATGAACCCCAATCCAAAAGTGTTCAATAGCTTTTTTGTAGAAGAAACTTCAAAGAATTTAAATATGCCACTAAAAATTAGTTTATTTTGAAATTGTAAAGTTATTAGCTCAAGAAACAAAAAATGTTCAGTAACGAAAGGAAAAAGTTCAACTTTAGGCCTACATAAAAAGTACGGTAGTAAAATTTTTTTGTAATTTTTTTCATAAATGTAAAAAAGTTTCGTAATTTAGTTCTAAATAGAACTGTATAAAAACATTTATCAATTTCAAATTTTTTATTTTGAAAAAAACAGTTTTTATGTTCCAAGTACACGACTGGTAACAAACCTAGGCCTAGATTGTAACATCATTTACTAATATATGCTTTGCCCAAAAATGAAATATTATTAGGCTATAACAAAGTGTAGAGGATAAATCAAAGAAAAGAACGGTATACTTGTCTTTCCTTAGTTCACAAAAGTGTTTGAGTTATATTTATTTGAATAACAAAATGACATCAATCTAATGAAGAGTCGACAGTCGGGCAGCATGCGTCATATAAACACCGTGGGAACCCACACGCCAGACTTTCTCACCAGAACGTCCTAATTCTGTACATTTCAACTGTCGTCTTGACAGACAAAAACCGGTTATTTCAACGGTTACAAACTTCAGACTTTGCTGTACAAAATGGTGTAAAGAAATCTGTCAAAACATTTGATATGGTAGGCGTAAAATGACTTGACAAATGGGCTGTTTCATTGGTTGAGAAACGTCCAATCGCAAGGGTTTACAGTAATTGTTAGGAAAATTACTAATTTTATAGTGACATCTGATTGGAAGACACCAACAGAAAGATAAAATCTTGACGAATCCAATCGTATCGTTATAATTGCCAAAGAAATATTAGTTTAGATGGTCTTAAACGTTGAAGAAGTGGAAAATAACAGTACAATTGTATGGAGATTCGCGCACGGAAAGCGCTATAGACCGATGTGCATATTTAAAAACGATGATTACATATGTAAATATACGTTTTACGAAAAAGTTGTAAATACAAAAATTAAAGTTAATTCATTTCCTTTCCAATGGTGCCAGTTTTATAACGATAGGATGATTCTAAGTGGGTTAAATTATCGATTATGCAAATAAATGAAAATTTTCGCAAATGTGTGAAATTGTTGCGTTCTGCGCCTGAGAGAAGGCCATGCATGGCCTTCTGCCAGTTCCACGATTTTAAATATAAGCACAGCGGGTATACATAAATTAATTAGAATAAATGGGATGTGTTTTGTTTGTCTAAGAGTATATATTATTTATCATTATTGAAATATAACTAAACAAATTTAGTAGCTTGTATACAATGTAATGTATATACATTTTATATAACTTAATTTTAATTTGTGTACTAATTTTTTAGCTTTGACATTTACGGGTGAGTTTTACAATTCAAGAATGCTGAATATGAAAGTCATAATATGCATCATCTCTTTGGCAGTTATAGGAATACAGGTAAGTTTTTTTATTAAAAATTTACGGTACCTATCAAATAAAATTGTATTGAAAGTTATATTTACAGTACACGATTCTCTTGGTATAAAACATAAGATTCAAAATAAGAACCCCCACTGGGACTAGGATTCTAATATAAATCTTGAAACCTCGTGCCTTCCCGTATTTTTAAGGTTAAGGAATTGCCTTTGAAGTCACCAAGATCGGAAAGCTAAATTTTGGAAAGACAAATGAGATTAAACTAATAAACGCCACAAATATAAATTAAAATGCAGTACCGAGGTGCACGAACTATAGGCTACATTTACAAGAACATGTATAAAGCTTCAAAACTTACCAAAACAACTTAAAGTGACTAACAGGTTTTAATTGATAAACAAAATAGAAAAGGTTTGATTCTGCACTAGTACCTACAAATACCAATAAAGTTTGAAGTTAAATTTTTTTAAACACAGATTTTAACTAGTAGGTAACAAAATTTCAAAAATAATTGATCCAGTACATCAATCCAGTGCAAATTACAGGTAAATAACAAAGACATACTGATTGTAATTAATTAAAGAAAAGAAAGTTGTTGGCCTTCAACTAAATACAAAATTAACTTCTTCTTCCTGATCTTCAAATCAGGCGCTTGGTCGCTGATGTTTTGTTTCTAAACAAGATAATAAACGGTCTGCTCAATTGCCCAATGCTCCTCTCCCGGGTGGATATCTGTACTCCTTTAGTGACTCGATCACTTGATCTGTTCGGCAGGCGGCACTACTCATGTGGCTATGACTTCCATGGTTCAATTGCAAGAATGATGAGGTTGGGGAACCACTTCTGCCACACAATTGACTTTTTCAATGATAGTGCCCTAACAATTCGTAATAAAGTACTTGATGTCTCCCAACTCATGCTAGAATAAAATACACATGTAGTAATTTGTGATCACTGATCCTTATACGGTTGTGTCTATTATGTTTTGTTGATATTATTTTGTAGTTTTTACAGTGCATAAATTATATATATTGTTATTCATATAAATATTTTACTATTCATGGCTTTGTTACTCTATTACAGCACATATATAGAATGTTGTGGATTGTTATCTATTGTTATGTACTTATTTATAGTTTGTTTATTGTACTATATTTATTTTTAGTCTGCTGCATGTTGGTATTTAGTATTATTTATTATTGGATACTTTATTTTTCCTTTGATTATCTAGCCATCTGTTTGTTGATTGTTAATTATGTAATGGTTTTGCCGTTGGAATGAAATAAATAAATAAACCTTATGGGTTTATAATAATTAAAAAGAATTTCAAATATTATTGCCAAAATGTTTTACTAGCTATCCCAACCAAAATAAAATATATGCACATATATATAAAGACAAATTATAAAAAAAATTAACAATTTGACATGTTCAATGTTATGTCCACAAGACATTTTTAAAATCCGTCCTTAGATGGTTAACTTGTAATAAGTTTCTTAAAATTGAGAAAAACCTTAGCTAGTGGATATTCGAGGAGAATGATAATTAACTGCTGACAATCAAGGTGGTTCCTGGCCCAGTCCTTGTACCAGCATGGGCCGTATTTATCAGGATATGTCTACCAGTTTAGTGATTTATAGAAAGTTGAGTTCACTTTGCAAATATATTCAAATTGATTTTATGAAAATGATAGAAGCATGACTTCGGTAAAGCAAAGGAGTCGACTGAAAAACCATTATGATAGCCAGGCCGAAGCTCTGCAAGCGGTTTTACAGCTAACAGCTTTTTGAGCAATCAGCTGTAGGCTCGTTTGAATTTTGAATGCCAATGACCCAGATCTATTACGGGCTGCATGGTACTGCAAAAATGGTGAAGTTTAAACTGAGATGACCGGGAAACCTATTTAGAGCGTAGACGCAGTAGGTTTGTAACAATCTTACAATTTCTATGTTTGGTATACACGTAAATCCCAAATAACGTTTATATGCTCTGTGTTTTAAATTTTAAACTCATTGTAATGGTATCCAAGTCACCATTAGAGAAAACTAAATTTACCTTATATCAGTCGTATGACTTCGTTCTGTGTTACTTATAATGTGTATATCTATCATCATCCGTGTTAAGATTTCAAATAAGTTCTCAGATGTTTCAATATATATTTATAGTAGTCATTTAAAACCAACTATAATAAATAATATGAATTACAATATAGCACACAAAAATATACATACCTTTTGTCATTTTAAACATATTCTCTCATAAGAAGTGCATGCCTGATCATCTGTTAATATTATATTTTACATAATCCTAATACTATGGTTCAATGTTTCAAATTGGCTTAAACATTTATTTTATTTTTAAACCCAGATAAAAATGGTGGCTATTTAAAATAAGTGTTTAGAACTACTGTCACTTTTTACTAACAGGTTTTTTTGATCACGTTCCTTTAAATAACTAATCATAATTTAAATTTTTAATAAAACTATTTAGGAGCTATTTATTATATTTGGGAGGTATTCCTTTCAATACATTAAAAATAAATCTAGTACTATGCAAATTATTATACTCATAAAATATATATCTGATAGGATCTACATAATTAGGTTGCATATAATCTGCCAATCCTAGCATTGTCATATTAAATTAATAGCTACATACAGAGTGTTCATTTGAAAACTTCAAACTCGTATTAAAAGACTTATAGCCCAAGTATCAAAATTCTGTAAACGGAAGTGTATAGTACTAATTGGGGGAATAAAAAAAAAAATAAAAAATTTCAAAATGGCAACGTATACCTTATAAAAATATGCTCATAAAAAATGCTGTATTTTGGTGAAACAAAATTGTTCTGGTGATACAAGCCGTTTGGTATCAGCAGCCAATAATGTGTTATTATTGTTAATGTTATTATTATGTGTTATTGTGTTATTTCTTACACAACAATTACTAATTACTACTTACTGCTAATAACACAACACCTTTACTTACTGAATGCAATGATGTTGCCAAAAAGCCAAAAATAAGTCTTTTAATAAGAGTTTGAAGTTTTCATATTAACATCCTGTAGCCTATATTCATCAGCAAGTATCAGAGTTACTTCACTTTTAAAAAAATGCTTAATACTGGATTCATCAATGTAGAACTCTTCTATATTCATAGATTTGCTATCCCTCCATGTTTCTCATCGCCAGAGTGAGTGATGAGAGAGGAGAGTCCCATGGAGTATTTCTCGAAGATGTAGTATCTGTGAAATGCACCGACAAATATAACATGACCTTCCGATTGGCAGAATATTGTTCACAACCTAATTAGCACTATGCAACTAATTTTCAGCCATATTTTCTAAAAATATTAAAAACAGGCTTTATATACAAACTATGTTTATTTTCAACAATGGGTTTCTTTTTAATAGAAAATTGTCAAATGTGATATATTTTATTTTAAAATGTAATAAAAAAACATAAAACATTTATGAAATATAAAAAAAGGATTTGAGGTACGGATGAATACTTTCATGAATCTTTTAAGCAATGAATACCTAATTATACTGCATGTTGATAAGTACTTATTTAAGGTTTTCTGTTATTCTAATCGTGTTTTAATTTTGGTATATTGTGTTTAAAAAATGTTCAACTAGTCTGTAACATGGTGAAATATACTTATATTTAGTCTGGGTTTTAGTAAAATCAAATAGAGCTGAAAGAAATTTAAATGTTTTGTTTTGCATAATAGAATAGAATAAATTTGTTTATTATATATATAGTAACATTTCTTTCTCATAGGCTAGAGCAGCCATAGAGTCTCATTTGGCTGAAGCTGAAGCTACTGATATATATTCAACAACGATACAAGCTGATATTAGAAATGTAGTTAGAGAACAACTAATTTCACTGAAAAATTATTGCAAGAGAAAAGCACATATTACACCAGGTTTAGTATATTTGCATTCACATTTTTTTTGGTCAGAAGATTTTTATATCATATGTCTACGTATAATGTAAATTTGTTTAAATGAGGTTTATTCTAAATTATGTTCTCTGTGTGTCTTTGTAAGTTTGTGTAATCAGAATTTTGTAATTTATAAGTCACTGATGACTGATGAATCAAAGTCTTATATTTTATGTATGACACAACTATTTGGGTTACAATTTTTAAGTAATTGAATATACATGTATTACACAATTTATGCATTAATGAAAATATTTGTCTGTCCTTTTGGAAAATATATTTTTAAATTATTCACTAATAGTAATAATTGTAAACAAATTAGAAAAGTTTAAACTACATCAATTTGTATTTTACTTAAGTACTAAACTGCCTCTTCTATTATTTTCTTTTTTGTTAACTAGCAATGAGAGTTCATATTGTTTTATACATATTAAGAAATTATTGTATTTTGATTACATTTTATATATATATGTTTCTTTTTATATTAATAGATGAAACCAAGATTTTTGGAAGTCATGAACCTACAACTACTATTGAGCAGAATGTAAGTCATGTAGTTTAAATAATAATCTATCGTATTCATTAATTACTTCTTACTTCTTCTTTCAAGCTTCCGGCTTCAGGTAATGCCGATGACTCGGTGTCTGTGGTAAACCGCAGCTGCCAATGCCCAGTACTCTTTCTTTTGTAGTACAACTTTCATGGGGTTTGGAATGCCTTTTAGTGCTGTTAGAAGGGCCGTCCTGGCTGTGTTTTCGTTCGAGCATTCGAGTAGTATGTGCTTCAGCGTTTCCTCCTCCATTCCACAGTTATTGCAGGTTTCGGAATCGACTAGTCGGAATCTTTTCAGATAGCTGTTCATAATGATATGGCCGACTCTAGCTCTCGTAATGAAGGTCGCAAAGTGGCAACTGACACCTCTGTACCAGTTTGCAGGCGTCAGAGCTTTTTGAATTTCGAATAACGATCTTCCGACAGTGTCGGTGCTCCTTCTCTGTATCCATTCATCTGTTATTGATTTGCAGATTATATTTTTGCATTTGTTTAGAGATAGTTTTGGTGGCATGACGGGGCCCATTTTTGTGGCACGTTTTTGCTCGTTGCCGCTTATTCCGCAATGAGATGGAACCCACTGGAAGACGATATTTTTTCCTTTTTTCTTCAGAGCATGGAGTATAGTTTTCATTTCAGATATTCGAAAGTAATAGTCACTGGGTGAATTCATTTGTAAACCTTCAAGGGCCGATTTAGAGTCGGTGAGTATGCAAACGTCTTGATATGGTGTGCTAATGCAGCTTGTTAGGGCTGCATTAATATCTCAGCATCTATGCTTGACACAGATATTCCTGGTATGTAGTAGCACTCGCCTGTTTGTTGGTTGTAGAAGCCTGCGCCGGAATTTCCGTTCATTAATTAATATATTATATTTTCTACTTGTTACTAAACTTTGGTGTAGAGCAGCGGTTCACAACCTGGGATTCGCGAATCCCCAGGGGTTCAAAATGAGTCGCTAGAGCATTCGCAGAAAGAAAATGTGGAATGGCAGACATGTACATTGTAAAGAGTTACTTTATTAAACAGTTAAAAAAATATGCTTAGGTAAATAAATAGCTTGGATATTAAGTGCAGTAGTTTTTTTAAGATAACTCTTTCCACCTGCCATCAAAGTTACATGACTATGATTGGTTTACTTATCTGACATTTTTCAACAACTCAATAAGCTAAATCTGGGCCTTCAAATAAAAGCAATCACAATCTTCAGAGCATCAGAAAAACTGTAATAAAAAGATTGAGTTTTAGAGGTCTTGTATTCTTCAGGGCCAGACAGTATTTGAGACTTTGAACAGGGCCGCTTTTCCGATTAGGCACGCTAGGCACGTGCCTAGGGGCGCAAAGGATTTGGGGCGCCAAATTTTGAATACGAAAAAAAATAAAGAAGGCGGAAAATGAGGGCGGAAATTTTTTAAATAAAAATCACAGGATTATATTTATTGCCTGTCAACCATGAACCAACGCCCAGTGAGTGAGACTTGTATGCGATATTTTGTTTGTTGAATATGGCAAAAGGTTGTGCAGTACTAGTACAGCGCAGTGCTACTGTCATATGAGTCATGGGCGCCGAGACACTGACCAATGCAACATCAATCCGCTCCCCCTCCCGTTTACTATTTACTTTTAAGTTTAATACTAATTTTACCTCTACTGTTGTGTTTTATGTCTTTAGATATCTTTTTCAGCATGTGACCGCTTAGCCTTTTTTCGGCTTTGTTACTCATTTTAGGTTAAGTTGTTTATTTCTTTGTTTTAGGTATATTTCACCTGAAGACGATACCAGATTCCAGGTATCGAAATATTGTGTTTCTTTTTTGTTGTTAAAATGTCCGCAATAACACTTTAAACTTTGTAAACAATCCATCGTCAACAACGAACTTTAAACAAAAAATGATGAACAAGTTGAAAACAGTGAGAATCGTCATACAATGACTTAAGTACAAATAATATTCTGATTATTTTACAAAAGGGTGGGTGGGTGGTCTAATGAAACATATCTAATGAAAAACAATTTAATGTATCGTTCTTCCTTCCTTTTCCTTTTATATCATTGCCATGCAGTTTTAGTTTGAAAGGCAATACTAAATAACCAATGATAGCAGTGAAATTACAATGGAAATCCATACAGTTAGAAAATTCTGGAGCATTACGGACGATCATTGTTTGAGCAGAATTTGAAGATCCATCTCCTTATTTCTCATTATTAACCTTGCTATTTTATTATTTTCCATTATAAACGAGTGTTATTTATTTAGTCCAACGTATGATAAGTCAGGTAGTTTTTTATGCTCTACCCTTTCTAAACATGTATGTTTTTAAAATTTTTGGTGACCAATAAATCGTGGTTCTACTCTTATTAAATTCATGTTTTTAAACCAAAATTAGTAACAATTAATATTGTTACTTTATTTCCCTTACCTAGTTAAACATTTTCTGACTCATATTCTTAACATTTGAAGAAATACCACGTTTTACTAGTTTGGTATAAAATGTTAACCTTAGAAATTTTGGGAGGGGCTGAAGCCTGTATTTCCTGGCTACATGGCTGCAAGTTAATATAATTATGTACAGTTCCTAAAATTTATGGAATAATTATCAGTTATATGAAACAGAAACTAATAATTCAATTACATTCTTTATCAATCTGAATAGTAATTTGAATACTCTTACATGACATGTATTGCCTGTGTGAACTATTATTATGGTTTCTTCTAAAAAAAATATTTAATTTTGTTTTAATCTAATAATATATTTGATTACTAAAACTATTACTGATTATTCCATCACTATTAACAAAGTATAATCATGCAGATAAACCGAGTGTCACTACTATTTTTACTACAATATCATGGAGGTATATTGCACCTTTTGGAATCAAAATAAAACTGCTCACTATGCACAAAGTTCAGACCTGAGCTGAGATGAAACCGTGAATCTGATATGAGCCAAAGCTGTGTGAGGCGTTACATTTGTATATGTGTTTGTTCCATTCTGAGCTGAGCCCATAGCTAATCTGAAACAGGGTGTGATCTACCTTCTTAGTTTCACTTTGAGGTTTTGAGTGTTTGTGGTTAATTATACTAATTGTATGGTCTTCACAAAAACAGTTAAAACACTTACCTACTGAGTGAATTTACCTTATTTGTAAATATGAGGGTCGTAAAGAAAGTAAAGAAAATTTTGGCATAAGTAAATAAAAATGAAAGATACTAAATATAAAAATGTTTACAAAAGCTTGATACCTTACTCTACAATGTATTCACCATAGCTCTCAAGGCACTTAAAGGTTTTCCTCCCAAAATTCCTTTAGTTTCAGGAATAAGTGATAATCACTTGGTGCCTAGTCAGGGCTGTAAGGAGGATGTCAAAACATTTCCCACTTCAGGAGCAGTTGTTCTAGCTGTGTTCTGATGCATGTGGCCGTGCATTGTTATAAATGAAAACAACTTTTGCCAACAACATTCCATGTCACTGGTTTTGTATGAGCGTCTAAGGTGTTGGAGAGTTGCTCAATAGGCCTCGGAGTTTATTGTGTCTTCTCTTGGCATAAACTCTATGAGGTGCAAACATTTTCAGTGCCAAAAAATGGTAGCCATCACCTTTCTGGTGTTCCAAATTCAGTTTTTCTTTTCTGAGTTTTGTGGGTGAATTTGAGTGGTGCCACTCCATAGACTGACGCTTGTTTTCCGGAGTCTTGTATGAAACCCATCATCACCATCATTGTAATATTGGATCAAAAGTTCAAGGGCTGCTCCCAACCATTTCATCATTAATCAAATTCTTAAACACCCACTAAGTGCTTAAATTGAAACGCTGGTTTTCCTGAATTTTGTCTTCAACCCATCTGTAACGAGTGATGGCCTGCCATTCCGAGCTTCGTCGTGCACACCAGTTCTTCCTTGACTAATTATTATGCAACATTTTCTCACAGAAGCCTCGTTTATTGCGCTATCACCATATACATTCTTTATTTGCCTATAAATTTCAATAGGCTGAACATTTTGCACATTCAGAAACAACATTAAGCACTTCATATTTGGTGGGATTTTTGATGTCATTTGAAAGGTTACAGAACAATGTCGCACGACCGTTTAGCAATAAAACTAGACTCGCACTAAAGCAGGGGACGGAGTTAACAGGCCCGCATGAGATCGAAGAGGTGGGGCATCGGCGCTGGTCATGTTGTGTAAAAATTCTTTACATTCTGTATGACCCTTGTGCACGCATATTAATCCCTAACAACAAATTATGAAGTACATATTTTGAATAAAAATTAGAACCTCTATTTCTACATAAATTATATTTGAAATGTGAAGAATGTATTACATTATATTTTTCTTTAAATTACACTTGATAGGTTTTCACATCTAATTGCTTGTAATTTTACTTGTTTCAGTGTTACCTGGAGTGCATCTATGATAATCTTGGAATTGTAAGTAAACTGTTTCAGTCATTAAATTATCTATGGATATAAATATATATATTTTTGTCATAAACTCTGGTACTTTAGGAGATAAATAAAAGCTACGTTTTAAAAAGATGTTACAATTTATGTTTTTGAGCCTTCAGTTTTAAAAACATAGTGATTATATCAGACTTATTATTTGCGTTTTATATTGTATGTTCCAAATTTGAAAAGTCTAGTCTTTACCTTTGGCTCAATAAAAATATCGACACATCAACTAATATTTCATTAGTTATTTTACTTTATTTTTTAATTTATGATTATATTGATTTTTGTTTGCCTGCTTCAACACAAAACAAATTTTGTATAATTACTGTTTGATTTAGCCAATTTTGTATCTTTTCAATCAAAAATATAAAAGAACATTGCCTTCTTTATTTTTTCTCCCTCTAATTCCTATTTACAATAAAAACATTTCAATAATAATTTGCTTAGTTCCCCTTACAGCTTTTTGTATGGTAACTTTTTGTTTTGACATTTTGAATATAACCATTGTATTTGGATAACCTAATAGAACTCAGATCCAATGCAATATTTTGTTCCACTGGAAATTCAACTTTTTTGGCGCTATCTATTGGGGAAACGAAGGAAGCTGGTTGGAAACACCAATGCTTACAATGCTTTCTCCCTAGCGCTACCTCGCGGCGCGATCATGTACTATTTTCGCGAACACCTTTTTTCCGGCACACAACCCCTGTATGGATGCAAGATCTATTTATTATTCATGATCTATGATACAACTAACTTGAAGTATACATTTTAAACAAGGAGGTGTTAAATGTTAAATATAATACGATTGTGTATTGAACAATGATTCAACGCCAAGATATTATTTAAAAAACTAGGTTAATAATTTATGTTGGTGTTTGACAATCCAAAACTGATATTAAAGTGTACAACACTTTCCCAACAGAAGTAGAAACAGAAGAAATAACTATCTGTTTCTTAAGCTAACAAAATCATTTCAATATGGAAGATAATAATATTGTTTGAATTTAATTTTAATTTTTGATAATTGTTTTATACATTTAGTCCTTTTATAGACTAAAAATGGCAAGTTTGCAACAGAAGAATCTAAAAAATTAGCTCAATTGTATTTCAAGTCTCCTGAAGAAGTAAAAGAAGCTTACAATTTAATTGACACATGTTCTAAAGAAGGTAAGTTTTTCATAATAATTAAAAGAAAAAATATAGGCTCAAAATATGTATATTTTATATAAAACAAAAATAAACAATTTATTATAATAAAAAAAGTTCACTGAAATTATTAATTTTATAAATACACAGGGTATCCCATAGGTAAATAGCCAAACTTCGGGTAATGGTTCTATGAGTCAGAATAAGAAAAAAAGTTCATATAAACATAGGCCCGAAAACGCTTCGTTTTTCAGATATCTGCCATTTTATTTTACTACAAAATAATTCATATCTAGAGAACGGTTTGACTGATTGAGTTCAAACTTGCCATTGACATGAAGTTTAACCTAACAATGATATATCTCGAGAAAAATAAGCGATTAAATCCATTATTGCGTTTCAAAATGGCGGCTGTTTGAAAATTTCAAACCTAAATTACTCAAAAACCGTATATTTTAACAAAAAATATCAAAATACTTTTTTTGTAGCCCTTTTGATTCCCTATCCGATGGTGTAATTAATTGTCAAAACAATCGGATGAAGGATAATAGCTAAGTTAAAGATAATGACAGCAAATGTCCATACAATATTGTAGTATTTACTGTGTTGGTATATGCCGGGTTGAACAAACCAATTATTATACATAACTGTGGCTGTAATAATCAGTTGTGGCAGTTTACTTTCCCAATTAGATGGAAAGAAAAATCAGCCCTCCACTCATCCTTTTAGTTCATACCAACTCCGTCCTTTGTGATTTGAGTAAGAATTGTCGCCGTAAATTTGAGAATATCCTTTTCAAAAATTAACTTTATGCTTTATTCTCAACATATATGAACAGAAGACTTTTTATGCTATAAATTGGAAATCAGAAAACATTTTTAATTATTTTTTGTTTCTTGCAGACCAAAAATATTTTAACTTGGGTTACATTTATTATTTTTCAGCTGAGAAGACTAATCAGTCACTGCATTGTAATATTGGCGGAATCGTTCACAATTGTCTAGCAAAATATGGATCAAAGGTAAATTAAATATGTTGGTACCACTGTTAGGAATTTTGATTATGTTTTTTAGTTTTAAATATTATTAGTAGACTATAGCCCCGTACAATAGATATAGCAAGTAATGGTATATAATCACGTTGTATTATTTTTGTTAGAATTTTATGTGTGTTTTTATTAGTCTTCCTAGTTTGCTCTGAATAATTTTTGTTTGTTTTTATTATTGTGTTACTACATACTGATCGACATTTCTACAATGTGTGAAAATTTCATAATACAAAGTCGTAATAGCGAGACTGTTCAAAAAACAGGTTGATCATTCTCAGTCTCTACTATTTCCATGCATTTTTGGAACTAAAACATTTATACTAAACTAAATAACAATTATTTCTTCACTGGCGCTGAGGAAGAAATATTTATTAACTACTTTAAGGTATTGAAAATGAAATTATACATAATATGGATTTTTCATCCATAAATAATCATGAGTAGAGATGTTAAAATGATTAAAACACTTAATCATAATCATTCTGACACAAATGCTGACTACACAATTTTTTAAGAAATTGAAAGTACAAATGATATTGAAAGTGAATTATTGATACCGTACACTAAATAATCTTTTCTTCATACCAACGCAATAAACCATTGTTTTCAGTACTATCAGCTGTGGTTGAAACCAATCGATTCCCGATAGGCCGGGTAAACAGTCCGGGTAAAACTGAAAAAAGGACTAGGCCGGGAAAGAAGGTTCCAAGATTTGTCACCACGAGCGCTGCTATTCTACTTACCGTATTCCATTATGTAATTTTTAAACAGTTGACTGTTTCTAGCAACATAAACAAATTGAACAATAACAAACCTTTGATGTTGTTAGTTTATTAGCCTATAGACTATTGCAAAAGCGTAAACGTACCTACTTATAATGGCTGATTCAAATATAATCCTGAATCAATATTGAAAAGAGCACCTGACTTCCAAACGGATACCCAAAATGTGTTTTACAGTTTTTGTCATTCTGAAAACATCCAGGTTTTACAAAAGAAACTCCCAAGTAGGGGGATTAACATATCGAATAACTAAATCTGTACCATCAACATTTCTTTCGATTTGTAAAATTACCTACTGCTCTTAACCTAATAAATATTTGATTGTCTGAACAAGTTACTTTTGTTTGTACTTAATAGCTGGAAACGGTTAAAATTTATCAACAAATAACAAGTTAAGAGGGGTGTAGGACCAAGTTTATTTTTAGCCACCCTGAATATTTTATAAAAGGTGGTATGATGAAAAGTACTGTTCATAACTCTTCCGAAAGTGCTATACCCGCGCTTGATCGTGCACCGGTAACGGCCACTTTCCGGACTTGTGACGAAATATACTATTTCATACTAGTACAGGATAACTCTGCAAATTGCACACTCTCCTAGACAAAGTTTTAACAGTCTGAGAAAGATAAAAGAGCTCATCGGTCGTAGAGAACAAGAAACTTTCTCATTAAATATGTGAGAAAATTCTATTAGATTTAAGAAAGGTTGTACCTTTACACAACCTATTACTGTACTTAAAAAATTTATAAATTTTTGAATTTTTCAAAGGATAGGTTGTTAACTCTTCAGTTATTTTTCAATTGGTGGATTGGTCATTCTAGAGTTCTTATCAACTGTATTATTTATGGATATTATGTGCATTTCTGTTTCCAAATAAAACCATCACAGTTGACTATACTGAAGCCTTCATTATATTGTTAGTTTTGCATTTAGAATATTTTGTAGGAACCCATATTTGTATTGGCCATTATGGAAGCAGACATATTATTATTCTTAAATTCAGTATTATTTCTATACCATGTTTCTTTTAAAGTGCTGTTGTGTCTTTAAAATCAGAAATAAATATGTAAAACTAAAACATCATGAGCAAAACAAGTGGAGCGGCTAAAAGGTGCAAAAGACAATTGCAGTATTTAGAGATTGTAAGGAAAAACAAAATATCATGAAATTCTTAACGGTTACCAATAAGAATGTTAATCGTGCAAGTAAAGATGATAGCGGATCCATCACTAAAGAATCAGAGTTTGCGGAAACCAATGAAATCACTTTAAAGCCAAGTTTATCAGACCCGTCAAGTGTACCTAAATGCCTTGAACATAACCTCAGTTCTACCAATAATGATGTCAGTGGTCATAGCGGCCATCACAATAACAGTACTGTAGTTTAATTTTTTATTTAATGAAACAAGAGAAACCAATAGATAAGAACCACTTTGCCGATCAGGATTTAAGTGATACATTAAAACATTTAATTGTACAAAATGGAAGCTGCAAACCTCCGGGCCCATTCCCAAAGTCTTCAATACCAAGAGATCATTTTCATCTGTTTATCAAGTCAGACTCTATGGTTAAATTGGTTGTGCTATTCTAAACTTTTAGACTCTGTGTGTTGCAGCCCTGCAGGATTTTTTCCGGAGGAGAAAGTAAAAGTGGTTGGAGTAGGGGTATAAGAGGCAGGGCTTGTCGAAGAATATAAAAGAGCATAGCAGATCACAGAATCACATTTCTGCCTTAATGGCCCATGATGTATGGCAAACTAAAAGCAACATTGATAAAACTATGTCTAAAAAAAGGAAATATGAAGAACAGTTTTGGGCTCAGGTACTGGAAAGATCATGTGATATCACTATTCTTCTGGCAAAGAATGCATTAGCTTTGAAGGGCACAAAAGAGCATGATGGTAACTATGATGGAAATTGTCTCTCGCTTGTTAAGTTACTAGCTAGCTTTGATGACATAATAAAGAGAGTAGTCAGTTTACCTAAAGGACATAAAAAATACCTTAGCCATGATATTCAGAATCAAATACTGCATAGCCTTTCATCAAAATTAGAATTAAAATGATTACAATTAGAATTAATCAGGCACAATTTTTCACTGATAGTCAATACCACTGAAGTACCAGTTCAGTTTTGTGCTGTGATATTGTAATACAAGTAAAGATAGTGAGGACGGCCTAGTTATGAGTAATGGCAGTAACAATAATGAGAATACCATCAAAATAGAGGAAACTTTCTGAGGTTTCCATTCTAAAGACCTAATTGCTTATGGGTTAGTGAATCTGGTCTTAGACACAAACAGAAAAAATGTTTGGACTTTTCACAGTGCAGAGGTCAAGGCTATGATGGAGCAGTAGTTAAGTGGCTGCTACTCTGGAGTGCAGAAATGAATGCAAGATATGCAGCAAGCAGCCATTTAAATTATTTACTGTATAGCCCCATAATTTAAATCTTGTAATTAATGACACTGTTAAAAGTATAAAAGAGGTAGCAAGCTTCTTCTCAGTGCTTCATGATGTGTACGTTTATTTTGGCCATAGTATAAATAGATGGGATACTCTTTCAGGTGGCTCAGATGTAACCTCACTAGGTGGGCAGCAAGATACAAATTCATACAGCCTTCAGACTAAGATATGTTGATATAATTATATGTCTTAAAAGAAAATTTATCTTTGTAGTTTAAATAATTTATGAAGCAAATCGTCTTTTACAAGCAATATAATCCTTTGAGTTTGTCTTCCTGTCAGTTATACTTTCAAAGGTTTTCGCAGAACTAAACAGATCATCTCAGCTCTTGCAAGGTAAAGAGACTGATCTGGAGAAAGTTGTATCTATGTTAAGGATATGCAAGGAAAGAATACAACAGTTCAGTGATCAATATGACCACCTAAAAGATGAAGCCACTAGGATTGCACAAAAGTGGAACTTTGAACTAGTTTATAAGAGAAAAAGGCTACCAAAAGCAAAGAAACATTTTGATGAGCTATCAGAGGACCATAGATTTACAGATGCTGAATCTTTGTTTAGGATTAATGTATTTTATGCTATGCTGGATGTTATTGCCATACAACTTGCTCATGAAATTGATAAGTTTTCCAAATGAGCTGGTTGAGTTATCGGATGAGAAATCTATTCTGAAAGCAGAGAGTTTACAGAGGTACTATGAAATAGAAATTGATGTTTCACTTCCACGGGAACTACTTTCCCTTTGAACAGCTCTCAAAAGTGACATATCAACTGTGTCTTCTTTATATGACTTTGCAAAACTGTTGCTTGAGAAGTATAGTACTGTATGCCTAGTTTTCCAAAAGTACCTACTGCTCTGATTCTAGTTTTAACTCTACCAGTTACACTATCATCAGTAGAAAGATTTTTTTCAACTTTAAAGACAGTTCAGTGCGAAACAGTGGGCCCACCGGACATGTTTTTAACAAATGTGATTTTTAAATTATTTAAATGTTTTGTGAATTATGTGCTCCATGACAACGGAGGATTTCCTCCAAACCACTTGATAATGGCTGAATAGCCGAAACTGCCGTCGTGTACATACAGCAAATTTGACTACTGATGACTGTAAGTTGTTCAAATTATATTGATAAAATGTGATCTGAGGAGTTCCATGGGACAGCAGCGACTTGGTAAACAGGCTTTAATTTCCATCAATTATGATCATGCATCTATTTTAGATAAGAAGGAGCTCATAAGCGATTTTGCAAGAATGAAGTCAAGGAAAAGATATTTTAAAATGAAGATGTACAGGAATGTTTAAAATAGAATTTTATATATCTAATTTTGTACTTTATTTAAGCTAGCTGTTAGTTGCCTTTTCCTTTGTTGTAGAAATTCAAATACCTATTTGTTAACACTTTCCGTGCTATGCCATTTTACAGACCTATTAGCAATGACTAGCAAGTTGGCGCCCTAGCATCGAGCTTGCAGCTTTAACCGCGTCAGTCATAGGTCTTGACGCGTTCCCGCATTATAAAATTATTCTTTTCATGCCCATTTTTTGTGAATGACTTTAAATAAATTATAAAACCTTTTCTGAATAATAATAATAATAATAATATTTTTACATAAAACACATTTATTTAATAAAAAATGTCAATAATGAAAATTAATTATATTTATTTTGTGAATGAATTTTTATTTATTTTTGAAAACAAGTGCTAGTAAAATCTGAATGTGTTTTATATAACATAATTCATAAATTATAAAAATAGCAATGACACAAAATTTAATGTTTTGTGTTATTTTATCATAATATATTATACTAGGGGAGACCCCTGCGTGCTCCGCACGCCAACCCCCAAAGGAACCTTCTAAAAACAAATGTTATGTTTTATTTATAAAATAAAATTATATGATTAATAATAATAACCTCAAAATTAAGATAATAAATAATGATAAATATTCAAATCAAATTATTTTTTATATTTCATAACAGCAGTTATAATAATAGTTAAAAGAACCAGCAAGGCTCAGGTCTACACTTTAAAACCCTAACCTAAAATCTAGAAATACAAAAATAATTGCTTCAAATTTTGAAATCAGCATTATTGAAACAGACAGCTATATTATCTGTTATTTTATTCAGTTGTTTGCTATGGTAATAAATATAAATACATGTGTTGGCTTATCATTCTAGGCCTAACCTAAGAATTTTTTCCGACTAAATTTACAAATATTGAAATAAAAAAAGGTTTTTATCGAAATGAATTATAGCCTATGTTACTCAGGTAAAGTGTAGCTTTTTTATCAGTAAAACTATTTTTTCAATCGGTTCAGTAGTGCCAGAGATTACCCCCTACATACAAACAAACAAACAAACTTTCTTTACCTCTTTATGAAATTAGTATAAATGTATGAAGAGTTAATAGGACAGCCATACAACCTTCCAAAAATCACACTTATACTGTAAGGTTTCTCTATGTGTGTGTCAACGTGTATCATAGGTTATTAAGTAGCAGATTTTATTTAAAAATATAATTTACTTTAACTGTCATATTATTTAGCAGAACAGCTGTTTTATGTTCCGTAAAACGGGGTGAATCGGAACAGTGGGGTGAACCGGAACGAAACTTCCCAGTCATACAAACAAAATCCCCAAAAATATACGTGAGGGTATTTTTATTCCAATTTTTTTTTTTAGGAAGGGAATAACATGAAGAGTTGGGAAATTGTGTTTTGTCATGTTGGCATCACTACTGACTTAAAAACAAGTCTACAAGTTTAACCCTTAAAAACCTTCTGTTTTCACCATCTGCAAAACTTTGTATGTAAGTAGAGACCTTTTTATATTCTAAAACTAAGAGTATAGTTTTTTATTAGGCATAGATATATATATAACTATATGCTATATAATATTTAAAATATTTCTAAAACTACATTATAAAATATGAAAAATGTCTTGTGATGTCATAAGTTAAAGATTTACGGGGTGAATCGGAACACATGTTTAATGTTGTTCCGATTCACCCCCACGGATAACTGTCATAGATTATTAGTCCATAGAGTAATATTTCCATGTCATATATGAAAACATTTGTTTGAATATGTATTGTAATAATATTTTGTTTGTTCCAGATACTGTTTGAGGTTAAAAGATGCCGAGAAATTATGCAAGTATACGAAAAAAGTCAATCCCTGATCCAAGTGATATAGAAAAGGCTTTAGAAGAATTAAAAAATGGTAAATCCTTGAGAAAATGTGCAGAAAAATATTCCCTAAAGGAACTGCTATATTCCTTAAGAGAGTATGACACACCCAAGCCCAAAAAAAGGAGAACTAAGGTTAATGTGCTGCCAGGAAAAAGTCTTGAAGTGGAGGATTTTGGAAACCAAGATGATCTTCAGCAGAGCAGTAACCTGACATTAAAAAAAACCAAGCCAACAAAGAAGTTTCAGAGAGTTACCACAAACGATTCTACGACTGAAGAAGATTCTGATTACTCCATTCAGGACAGTGATAAAGAGTTTAGGCTTGAATCACTATCGGAAGAGGAGCCCAGTTTTGATACTAGCACTATTCTCGAAACCCCGATTGTGCCAGAGAAGTTTTCTCCAGATGACTTTGTTGTTGTAAAAGTATATGGAAAAACAGAAACTAAATTCAGACTCTATGTGTCCAAAATTTCATATCTTCAAGACGATGGCTTTGTTGGCGTGTTCTACAAAAAGGTCACCGGAACCAAGAGATTTTTTGAAACAGAAGAAGATGCCTTTTTTCTACCAAAAGACATTTTAAATAAGTTGCATCCAATTTACGGTTTGCAAACATCAAGTAGATTTAATGATATGATTACTTTTAAAGACAGTTTGGATGATATAGTTTTATACTAGGTTAGGTCACACTTTCAGTCATGTATTTGTTTTGACAATTTTTTGGTCATAAAAAATGGTTTTGATCTAATTAAAAGTTTTTAACTGTGATAATCTTTTGTTCTTACTCACCCCCAAAGCAGTATTGCTTGTTCCTATTGACCCTGTAAGTGTTTGAAGTGGAACAAACATTAAATGTAACAAGTGTTCCTATTCACCCCTATTAGCGGGGTGAATTGGAACACCATAAAAAAGAGTTATAACATGTAAACCATGTTTTTATTTATTAATTCCAAAGTTGATATTTAAGGAAGAAGGTAAGACCCATATTTTAAAATAAAAAATATTGTTGTTAACTATCTTATGATTTTAGATTTTGACAATGAAAGTAAAAAAGTGTTCCGATTCACCATGTTTTACAGTTTTTAATTTATTTATTTAATACCAAATGTTTTAATGTAAACTGCAGAACAGCTGTTTTAGTTTTTAATTTATTTATTTAATACCAAATGTTTTAATGTAAACTGCAGAACAGCTGTTGTATGTTTTTAAATTCTCATGTATTTCTTATGGGGATTTTTCTTTTTTCAGAGATCTCAAAAACCCCTTAGTTTTTAATTTTAGAAAAAACTTATATTTTTCCCTCGTTCCTTGAATCGATACCTTTAACTTGACACCTCTCCCATCATCCTCCGATTTACCAAATTCCCACAATTTTGAATCTAAAATTTTGCTTACAGAATTATATATAAGGATTTTTTTCTTTTTCTAAGTCAGTTTTTATTAGACTTTTATTACAAAAAGTACATATTTTAATTTAGATTTATATAAAAAAAATACTAATCATTCATAAACCAAGAGAAAAAAGATAAAATGAGGACAAGCGGAAATGAAGACAAAGCAAAAAATGAACTGTAAGACCAGGGGCGGACTGGGTCCTTCATTAGGGCGTAAACCTTGAATAGCCTGAAGGCGCATATCAGAAGGTCTGAGGGTATGGAAAATGATATCCTATACACACGATTTTATGCTAATCTGAAAGTAAATTTGTAAATAAAATACAAATTATTTTCTTAGGTTCTTTCTTATTATATTTTTATTGTCCCTTACATTTATATAATAAATCATGTACTTCCTGTTTACAACCTGCAACAGCTGTACAATGGCGTTGCAAATTTACATCAAATTTTCCATGATATAATTTAACACATAAAACATGCGTTAACAAAAATTCTGTTAGTAAAAATAACAATTCATTATTGACTAAACTGTTTTTGCATTGACTGAGTACAAACTGTAAACCTAATTGTTTAAAAAGGCTGTTTTATTATTTGGTTCTAACGGCCGACTAAGAAAATAAAATAAACTATCATTTGTGAATTTGTTTTGTTTTTTGTTCTCATTATTTTTTAAAGTTTAACTTCATCAAGATTGTTTTGGTTTAGGCATAAAACTTTGTCAGATTTTGTAAGAGATGGAAATGAAAGTATGAGATAATTCTGAAAAACAATGTATATCTTACAACAATTAAACTATTTACACAAATGAAACAACTAAAATCATGTTACAAAGCTAAATTTCATTAAATAATTTTATAAAATACTTTAAAGTCTTTGAGCTGTGAGAAAATAAAATAACTACTAAGTTATGATTTTTCTTCTGGTTCAAAGTATATTCAATACATCAAGAGACCCTTCGTTTTCTCGTTTTTTTCACACAGCTTAGCTATCACATCATTGTCTAAGAAAGTGATTGTCCTCTCTCTTTCTATTTTGATTAAGATAGAGCCCTCTAAATAAGATATAAGAGCCTCTAAATTATCTTGGTTCAATGTTGCTCGAAGTCTTGATTTTACAAATTTGAGTGTAGAGAATGTTCTCTCACAGTTAACTTGTTTCAAAGGGATGGTTAAAATAAACTTATAGACCAGTTCAGTTCAGGGAATTATACAGAGTACATATTTTAGGGCCTACTCATATATCGCATTGAACACACACTTGATACACTGCTTACATTCTGATGTATTTTCCTCTTCATCGGATTCATCATTGCTCGACTCATTATTATATTTTATATCTGAAAAACTTTCTTCGATTGTCAAGTTTAAATCAGACAATACTTCAAACAAGTATTTAAGTTCTTTCAGTTTTTATCTGTCTACATTTTGTACCAATGTACAAATTTTGTCCAAGGTATTTGGTCTCAGTCCATTTTTTTAAATTTGGAAATCTTCTAGGGTCGAATATAAGCCTAAGTATTTTTTATCTTAAAATCTCGAGTTCAATGACACAATACACTTTTATCCTGAATTTGTCTTCTTCAGTTGAGTTGACAAAAGCATCTTCATTTGTGTCACAATCACCATATTATACTCTCTTGGCGGTTTGTGTTATTTATTTTTCAATTCTGTCTTAATGCACAATTTGTCTGCATCTAAAGAAGGGTCTTCATCTACTTTTTTGTTGATGGAAGCAGTCATGAAAGACACAAATCTGTTAGCAGCCTTCTTAACATCTTCAAATTCAAACTCGTTATGAAGTTTTCCCAAAGATTTTACTGAAATAGAGAAATAGGCACGTTTGAAGATCCGGAACAGTAAACAAGATAAGGTAAGATAAGGCAATTGGACGGCTATACATCGACGAAAGTAAATCTTCAGTAACGTGTGATGAACCGTCAGAAAGCGACACTAGTTCTTCATCAGATGATGACTTTTAAAGTATGTTACTAATTCGTATTTCTTTTTCCGGGCATGAATTATGTCAATTAATTGTTAGAATATATAAATACAGGGTGTTGAAAAAGTCTGGAGCCGGTTTAATATTTCGTATATGAAAAAAATTTAAGGTAGATGTGATTGAAGAACCACTCTATGTAAAAAGACTATTTTATTAAGATTTCAAAAAAATTATCCGCCATCTTGGATCCGCCATTTTGAATATAACTTTGTTTTTTTTAAATAGGAAGGTAATCATATGTGATACATCATTTCGATGTAGAATTTCAAGAGAAAACCAACCATCAAATTTTCACATCCATATCTTTAACCGATTAAAAATGGCGACCAAAAAACAACGAAACCGTGTTTTCCGATTTTGCCCCATTTTGCTGTACTTTAAAAAAAAAATACTATTATTTTTGGATTTAGAATGAAATAAGCTTTCAAACGATATGCCACACAACGATATTTGGTTGAAACACTTGAAATCAATTTTGAAAAAATCAAAATGGCTGATACACAAATATTTTAAATGCTCCCAAATATCGTTGTGTGGCATATGGTTTGAAAGCTTATTTAAATTCTAAATCCAAAAAGAATAGTAATTAGTATTAAAAAAAATAGTACAGCAAAATGGGTCAAAATCGGAAAACACAAATTCCTTGTTTTTTGGTCGCCTTTTTTAATCGGTTAAAGATATGGATGTGCTAATTTTACCGTTGGTTTTCTCTTGAAATTCTACATCGAAATGATGTATCACATATGATCACCTACCCATTTAAAAAAACCAAGTTACATTCAAAATATCGGATCCAAAATTTCGGATAATTTTTTTGAAAGCTTTATAAAATAGTATTTTTACTTAGAGTAGGTTTCTCAATCACATCTACCTTAAAATTATCTTTATATACGAAATATTAAACCGGTTCCAGACTTTTTCAACAATCTGAATATATATAGTTCATAATGGGAATATTTGCTTGAAACATACTGGGATTAGAGACTATAAGTTAGAACTTCAGGCTATATTTTTTTAGGGTGAATTTATTTTTTCGGGCTGTTAATACATTGATAGGATACATAAATACGAAACATATCTCAATATGTTACGATTCTACTTATGTGCATGTATCCTGTGTAATGAATATCCAAATAAATTTAAACGTTTAACTCAAATCTTATCTTCTAAAGCGAGAGATAATTGTTTGTCTGCTAAATGGATCTGGAATCTCCGTCTAAGGATTTTTCATTTTTTGATTTTATATGGGGCTTTTGGCCACGAGAAATCGATTGGAAATGGTCACCAGTCTGGGAAAATTCGTTTTCTACGTCTTTTTATTAAATTAAAAAGTGAAATTTGTCCATTTTAAAGAATACAAAGCACAGCTGATGCAAATGTTTTCAATGCCATTACAATAATCATCTGCTTTCTTTTAAACTGTATATTTTATTAGAGGTAAGCCTAATGTTGTATCTATTTATAGTTACCATGGCAACGAATACTTCTGCTAAATAAACATACCCTTTATTTAGTTGTTTAATGTTATAGGCCTAACCTAAACGATGTTCACGGAAATTTGCAATAATATTTATTGACATGAGCGAACTAGGCCCTAGCCTAAATCGATATTGAAATATTAAACTTTAATTTAAGCCTGACTTA
>JAGFPH010000183.1:420128-436796 GCA_018207615.1 Philaenus spumarius | reverse complement strand
TGAACTGGCAGACCTTCAGAGATGAGGATGACAGGGGAAGATGGACCGCAAGGATTATTAGCCTATTACAACCCTGTATTGAGACAACATGTGAGATTGATGATTATTTGACCCAGTTCCTTTCTGGTCACGGCTATTTTAAATCATGTTTGTGTGCAAGTTGGAGTCACCGGATCGGAACGTATGATGCGGAACACACGTTTTTTGTGTGCACTAGGAGGGAAAGGCAAACAAGGTCGCTGGAAGAAAAGATCGGACAACTGTCACCTGACACATTAGTGTACACCATCATAGGGGGAGTTAAGGATTGGTTATCGTTTGAGGTCAATGTCAGGATATTTTGACTCAAAATAAGATAGATCTAAATAAGTGATCGACAATACATTAGCACCGATGCGAGCCCCTTAGGGCAAAAAAGGAGATTAGCCAAAAGTAATGTGTAAAACGGTCCCAGACTAGTGCTCAGAATTATTTTGATAAATGTTTTAATATATTCTTGAATTACAGTAGAGTGTTTAAACAAATCCTTTTAAATCCAGCCACCAGTAGTAGTTAGGTGCAGCCACTTTCTGTCAGTTAGGAATTATTTGTATAGTTACTTTCCTTATGGCTATCTAAGTTAGAATCCCTCCAATTCTTAGATGGGCAGTTGAAAGTTTTTTTCCGTTTAGTTACTTATTTATGTGCGTAAAGTGCTTAAACCTCTCAAAGGCGTAATACACTATCAAAGTTACCAAAAGTATTTGGTCAAACTTTTATCAAAGATTTGTCAAAGAAAACATATTTATTACACCAGTCCAATTTCTTTGATCAGCTGGGTTATTAACTAGATATATTTTGGGGTTATGTTTCGGTTTATTCTATTATGTATTAACTATTATTAAAGAATTACAATTGGAAGGTCTGTGATTCATATTATAAGGGGTTTTAAGATTTCAAAAACAAATCTTAAAAAACTTGTAAAAATATACTTTTACAATGAAGTAAAGAATCGTCAAATTTCTTTGACAGAAAATCTTTGATCAAAGAAATTTTACATTTATTTAATAGTGTAATATGTACCTTAGCTAACTTTTAAACTAATAATTGTAGCTTTAATCCCTTTGGTCTATTTTTCACCATTACAAGCTATTTTGTTCCATTTTCTTTACTCTTTAATTGTCTTGGTTTATCTTTTAATCCCATAAAAGTTTTGCTATGAATGCAAACCACATTAAGTCATTTTACATGGCCTAGTGATAATTTCCACCGTCTTAATTTTGTACATCTTATTTTTCTACATCTTTTAGTAATAATTATTTTTAAGTCTTAAATATCATCAAAAGAATAATGTTCAATGCCCCATTACAACAACAACAGATTATCTAACGACCTCAAAATTTCTAATTCATCAATTTGTTATTGCAATGATATTTTGCCAACGAAAACATAATAGCAAAAATATGCCATTTACATAAAATATACACACTCGTTCGCACACAAAAAACTTCCAAAATCACAAATAAAAACATGAAAATTGCAAATTATATTACAAGTATAGAATAACATCACACACAATGTACACATTATAGAATTCATACAATATATGATATTGGATAGTAGCAGTACATATGATGGATTGATTTTGATTACACTATCATATTATATAAGTAGATCAAAATAGTAGCAGTTATGGATATATTAATCATCCTAGTCCTAAATTAAAATAGGAATGGTACACAAACTACTATGAAGAACAAAATCTGCATTATCATGGTACAAAACAAAGTAAAATCAGACCAGAGAGTAAATGACGAGTGACAACTTTCTTGCAATTTCTTACTGTCGGATGTCCTCTTTGCAGTCTGAGACGTTTTTCCTCATTGTTTCTGCTGTATATGAAGCCTTGCTCTAAGTTCTCTTGTGCGAAATAGTTTACATCGCTAATTTGTATATTATTTTAATTGATTTGTTTATAATTTTACTATTAAATTAATTAAATCTTTTACAAATTAAATATTTTGTAAATTTGTTAGGGCCAATTCTGGTTGAAGCTAACACACCGAATCAGAGCAGATGACATAGAAAAGTATGGCTGCTGAGCCTATACAGTAGAATTAATGGGCATTCAGGCTCACCGTCTGAGCTAAGGTGTTGCTCATACATAAAATATGCTATGCTTGCTGGGATTTAAGGCCGCAACCAAGAAGGGGGGGGGGGGGTCGAATCCCCCCATAATCCCGAAATTTAGCAGTCAAAATTAATACTAGGTTTAAAAAGTGCAATTTAAATTATAAAATAGGCAACACAGCAGAGGATACAACCAGGGCCGGATTTAGCATGGGGCAAAGTGGGCCCGTGCCCATAGCAGCAAATTTTTAGGAGCGGCAAAACGGCAAAAAAACTAAAATTTAGGAAATAATATTACAGTACAATGTTTTAGAACAAAACTAAAACTCCATTCCAGTTTTACAACAGGATGCGTATGAGCGTCTGACATAGATATAGTCATGAATGAGCTAATGCCAAGTTATTCGTTTGACTCAAACTAAATGTACGCCTGTACACTGACGTGGTTGTGAGTGTGTGTGAGAGAGAGATGCGGCCGCTGCTTCGTGCAACCTCGGCGGCGAATCAATAAACTTCGTGCCTTCGGCTAACACCGAGAAAGGCGAGAAATCACAGTTGCCTGTTTTGCCATTCTTTCAGTTCAGTCTTATTGTTGTTTGTGTTTCACCATCACCACTTTTTCACTGTTCTTGTGCTGTGTTCAGAATAAAACTGATTTACTGTATTTTTGTTGTTAAAGTTTTAAACGAAGTAGCTTATAGTAGTGTAGTGTAGTGTGTTTTAAAGAAAAGTGTTTTCATACTCAACAAGGATGGACGTAATTGTTTAAACTGTATAATGTATAATAAACTTGAAATACGTGATTTGAAATTTATGTGTTTTTTATTATTTTGCAAAACCACTTCTGAATTTCACTTTGTAAAAATTACGTAATAACGTAATTAAATTTGTAAAAGTAAAATTAGATTTAGCCCCCTCACCTCCTGTTGGTCATGCAGAAATATTAATACAAATTGAGTATAATATTTCTCTAAAGATGAAACATTTATTTGTTTGTAATTCGAACCACATATATTATATTTTGTTTTAATAACGCTTTATAAAATCTCACTAACTCATTAGTAATATAAAAAATGTTTTTACTACTAATTAAATCAACCTGAGCAAATTAGGAGAAAGAAAAAAGTATTAACACTTTTTTGTAATGAGTAAAACATATTGCAAATTCAATGTAAACTAGAGACAATTTTGGTTTTGGTATAGAGTGCTTTTAACCCTATTGAGCAGTCAAAGCGCTAGGCTTTGGTCTAATACTACTCAATGACAACGCTACTTTGTATTGAATATTTCACCCACTAAAAATCATCCAATCGCAATAAAACAAAAACCGTTGGAAAGAAAATGATTTAAACTTTAATTTTTGTACTTACATTTTTTTTAAACTTATATTTACATATGTAATCATCGTTTTAAAATTTTGGTTTTCTGTAAACGTTTTGCCGACTATAATCGCATTGGTACAAATTTATCATTGCATGTAAATAGGACATTGTAGCGATTTATTTTAATGGATGGTTGGTGCTGGCAGGCATCAATTTCTGCGAATCGTAATGATAAATTGGAACGTGTAAACAGTAGCGCCCATTTATCGCTAAGATTTGACTCAGTTTGCAAGGGCCGTTTACCGAAAAGGTTGTGGTAATAGTTCGTTGATTCCGTTTTACGTGTTGCTTTTACCTTGTGTTGTTTTTATTCAATTGATAGCAAGGCAGCTCAAACTCCTCGAGAGTTCTTGACTGAATTTATTGAACTATTTCGGAGTTTTACCTGCTTGTGGCTCGTTCAAAAATACAAGGAGTTTGATCCGTTGGCAGACAGAAACAATGTTGTTAAAAAAAATTAATGCATTGAATACGGTTTATAAGAAAGAACTATCAAAAGTTAAATATTCTTTAATGAAGATTGGACAAGAAATCGTTGCATGTAAACATAATCCCACTTTCGATTTATTGTAACGATAAATTGTTACGATTTATCCTAGCGTGTAAACCAGGCTTAAAGCTGAATGGTGCTCGACCGGGATATTTTGACAATAATATAGAGATACCTTTGGATTCGTCAAGATTTTATCTTTCTAAAACTGCCACCCAACCAAAAGTCACTTGCATAGTTCCAAAGATATGGAACTGTCTGTAAACCTTTGCAACTGGACAGATTTCAACCAATAAAACAGCACAATTTGCGTTTGAGATATCTCTTATAATTCGAATTATTTCAATAGACTTTTTTATATCTATTTATCTATTTATAGACCAAAGTTCAATCTTTCGTTTGGTGTAAAGCAAACTATATTTAATCTAACAGTTTTGTTCGTACAGTCTGAGAAATACTGACAAATGGGAAATTCAAAATTCAACTTTCTCACGCTCCCAAAGTAGCAATTCCAACAGTTTTTCACACAGAACGTCGTATTTGATACGTCCGTGAGAAGTTCAATTCGTTTGATCTAATTTTGTGATTCAAGTAAAACTAAGTCAAATACTTTTATGAAATAATAATTTACAAGTATACAGTTCAATTCTTTAATTTATTCTCTACACTTTCTTATAATAATATTTTATATTTGGGCAAGGAATATATTCCTAAATTACTATTCATACTAGGCCTAGTTTTGTTAGGAGTCTTTAAACTGGTGTTTTCAAAATGAGAAATTTGAAATTGATAAATATTTTTATACAGTTCTATTCAGGACTAAATTACGACATTTTTTATACTTATGAAAAAAATTAAAAAAATTTTTTACTACTTTTTATGTAGGCCTAAAGTTGAACTTTTTCCTTTTGCTACTAAATATTTTTGTTTCTTGAACTAATAACTTTGTAAATTTTACGTCAATAATTTTTTTACTGGCTTACATAAATTCTTGAACCTTTCTCTACAAAAAAGGTAGTGAACACTTTTGGATTGGTTTATAATTACTATATTTGGCGAATTTTTGAAAATATGCTTGCACACTCACCGAAATGGCTTGACTTTAGGACAAACGTTAGCATTAACACTTCTAGTGTTAATTGTGGGGAGGGCGGCAATTTTGGGGGGCCCATAGGCGCAAAATATGTAGATCCGGCCCTGGATACAACAACATATTTTACATCATTGTGCATTGCATGCATACTGATATTTAGATTTGCTTGATTAAACTACAACGTACAATACAAATGGATGCAGTAGGTTACAGCCTTACTCTCTTGTCAGTTGTGAGCTTGATTTGATTTATTAAATAAGAAAACTATGAAGGTTAAAAAAAAATACTTGACTCTAACAAAACAAAATCATTCATCATCCTTACATCCTATAACATTTTCCATGGGTAAATATATCAATATTTTTAAAATAAGCGTGGAAATTGGTGTTTAACACGTTCACTGCTATGCAAATTTTGTATTTCCTATGCTATGAGTAGATGACCTTTTATTTTTTATATTTATAGCCCAAATGAGTTAGAAATTACTTTATTTTTTAACCTTTCTACGTAATAATAACTAATATTTTAAAGCAGACGCACATAGGATTAAAATTGGCATGCGAAGCACGCAATGCACTGTGTATTGAAAATACACCCATACGGAGGTTGGCGTGCGAAGCACGCAATGCATTGTTTATTGAAAATACTCCCAATATGAAGTTGGCGTGCGAAGCATGCAATGCACTGTGTGTCGGCCGCATCTCATAGTGTTCAGTGTCTAGCTCACATGTGCGTCTTTAGCAGTGAACGTGTTGAAAGGGTTTAAATTCAAATCCCTGATCCTGACCTGACCCTGGTTACGGTTAAGGTTTTCCTGGTACAGCCTTGCTGGGATTGAGGTATGACAAGACATCCTAATGCAAACTAGTAATAACTTCATTCTATAAGATGTTTTTGTTTGCCTTATTTGCAGGAATATGCAAATAATTCTCAAATTTGTTCTTACTAAACTTACAAAATAAAATGCTACACAATTTAATAGAACTATGTAAAGAAGATTCTTACCTAAAGATGAACAGGTGTAATTTCCTACATCTATATGATGATGTTTAGTCCATGTCAATAATTTGTAACAATCACACTCTGAATTGGCTGGCTTATACAAAGACTTTGGCAAATAGAGTTTTTTCAAACGGCACATTGATGACAGCTTAATGGGGGTCAAAGTAGACAGGGGATTATCCGTAACATTTAGCTCTTCTAAAAGTGGTAAAACACCCATATCAGGCAGTTCTTTGAGATTACAATTTGACAAGGCAAGGAATTGCAAATTGTAAGCCGATCCTAGATAAATCGTTTCTAAAGGGTTTTCGGAAAGGTAAAGTTTTCGTAAAAGGTAGGGTAATTCTGAAGGTATATTTTTAATGCCATTAGTACTGAGATTTAATACTTCTAACTCCGTTAGAGGAGTAAATGTTCCTTCTTCTATCGTAATTATAAAGTTGTTATCAAGATATAAATATCTCAGAGATGTGTAATCTTTGAAAGAATCAACGGTTAATTGTCTGATACGATTGCCACTTGCCACCAAGATCTGAAACAATGATCAATACATACATCAGTACCTTTTAAAATAACAAAAAAGTATTGTCACTTTCTTGTAAAATAATATTCATCGGTAATTATTTGTTTTCAGTACAATTAATTATTAATTCACTCTTATACTTGCTTATAAATTATGTAGGCTAGTTTAAATTATTACTAGAAAACTTAAAAAATATAAACAGGTGTCCCCGAACTCTCTGGTCCATTTTGTGGATTTGTTCTTGGGATCAAGACAAATACACAGTATTTCATAATATAAACATGGGACGACAGTGCTTACTTTTTCGTCGGTCTGTCTGTATATGTTTCTCATAAAATAATTCATATCTAGAGAGCAGTTTGACCGATTGAGTTCAAACTTGGCATTAAGTGTAACCTAATGTTGACCTATTTTAAGAAAAATAAACGATTATATCCAATCATGTGTTTAAAAATGACAACTGTTTGAAAATTTCAAACCTGAATTACCCATAAACAGTACATTTTAACAAAAAAATGCCAATAGGCCTTTTTGTAGCCCTTTTAATGTAATTATACAAACTTTTACTTTTCTTTATGTTCTATGTCATTCATTTTTCATTCCATAAGATCTCCAGTCTGTTACAATTGAAACCAGGTTACAGGCAGTTGATTTACGCAGCTCCCCAGTCTTCATTAATCTAACTGGCATAAAGTGAAGACGTTAAGCAAACTTTTTGGTGGAAAATGCACTTTCACTCTTTTTCAACAAAGAGCTAGAGATGATTAGCTAATGAGGCTTATAGAAAGGCATTTTTGTAGTGTGAAAGCCCCCCCCCCCCCCCATTGCTATTAATGCTTAGCTTTTCATAATAAATTTGATTAAAAGTAATAATATTTTTATTTCACAACAATAAAAAATCAATTAGTTTGCGAAATTTCATTAACTTTCTGGGCAGGAGAGAATTTAATAACAAAACAAAACTGTGTTTAAACAAACAAACTTGCAGCTAACCTATTACATTTATGGAAAATAATGGCAAAGTTTAGAGTTTGAAGAGTTTCAACTGGGTTGAATATATAAATTCAAAAACAGCAAACCCTTCATGAAACATGCTATAGTATAGCTAACTTGCGCCATGACTCTTCGCTCTTCATTGACAGCCTCTGGTTTCATTGGCTTATCTAAAGTCGGAAAGATATTTGCTTAGTATAGTACTTATGTATGCCCTATAATAGTTCTAAATAGGTCCAAAAATATCTAATAACTGATCTAGTGAGGCCTACATTATAATTGGACCCTTAAACAAACAATAATATTATATAGTGTTTCTAACTAGCATGTAAATTCAATGTTTGTTATTAGACTTTCTTACATGGGTGGGATGGAGTGATTTGTTTGATGGAACTTACGTTACTTTATATTTTGATGTGAACTATTACTGACTGCATTTATTTATTTTATTTTTATTTATTTATTTATTTATTTCTCCAGCTTCCCTTTGATTACAAAAGTTTGGTGTTGCCAATGGTAATGTAGGATTTGTCGACAAGTTCACAAAACAATACAGAAGCACAAAAGAAAACACAATAGAAGAAGTGCCTTAAGCACCTCTAAACTCCACAAACTCTTTAACTGAGTAAAAACATTGCTTTATTAAAAATGTTTTTAATTTTTTCTTAAAATTTGTGTTATACAAGACATATTTTATATCAGACTGCAATTTATTGTACAGTCTGATTCCCATGTAAAATGGTCCAGCCTCATAAGCCGACAGGCGATGTCTGGGATATTGAAGGACATTTTTACCTCGGGTTTCGTGCTTGTGATGTAAGAATCTATCTTGAAATATATGCTTATTTTCATGAACAAAATTTAATAATTCATATATATATATGCACGGCATCGGCATAATGGACATTTCTTTAAATAATTTTTTACAAGATTCCCTATACCCTGCTCCAACCATAATTCTTATTACTCTCTTCTGAATTTTGAAAACTCTATGTGCCTCAGGACAATTACCCCACAACATGATACCATACTTTAATAGGGAATGAAAATATCCGTAATAGACAGATTTTAAAGTATCTTTTTTAACTTGGCTAGAAACTACCTGTATGGCATAGCACGCGCTATTTAGCCTCTGGGACAATAATTCCACATGATCTTTCCATCCTGCATTTTTATTTATTTTTAGCCCCAGAAAATTAACATCATCACTTGTGGCAATATTATCGATTTTTGGATTTGCGCTAAGAGATCTCGACCATTTAGTTTTAAAATCTAAAACACAGGACTTATTCATATTAATTTGCAAACCATTACAAGTAAGCCAGTTTTTAATGGAGTCTAAACATTCCAAGAGAGATTTATTTAAAGAATAAAAGTTTGAATCCTGTATTATTGCTGAAGTATCATCTGCAAAGAGAACCATTTTCCCAGTTTGCATAGTATTTGGCAAGTCATTAATATATAATAAAAATAGGATAGGACCGAGGACTGTTTTAATCTTTTGTTTGAAAAGCAACTGCTGTGTAATATTACTGTATCTTATATTTACTGGGCCTACAATTAACATCTTTTAATAAATAAAAGTGGGTTTTGCCTTAACTAACACATATTCTAAAACAATATTTACTAAATTGATAATTATTATCTATCAAATTTGAGCTAAAATATAACTACCAAATTGACTATTAGGGCATGTGTATTGATAGTGTAGAATTTAATAACTAAACTAAGCACTTACTTCAATGTTTTTGTTCAAATGCCGAGGCACTTCAACAAAGTTTTGCCACTTGCAATCTGCAGTTGTCATTCTGAATTGTTTGAAAGAAACACATTTCCCAACAGGTGGATTTTCAACCCCACTAGAATATCTCATCACAGCGAATATCAGAATACCTAAAACAAAAAATAAACTGTTTTATAATTTGGTTCAATACATTTATAGTTTATCTAAAGGAATATATTTTATTATTCAATCTTTTCAATTCACACATAGAATAAGTAGCCTAACTACCCTTAAAAGTCAGTTAAATTTACCCTCCTTTTGATCTTTGCTAAAGAAACTGATTAGGCCTAGTTTTTACTTGGAGTAGCTGGAATTTCTGAAATTGTTATAATATTTATCTACATAAATATGCATGCAGTATTGACAAAGTTAAAAAAATATAGTTATTACAAATTCACTTGCCATATTAAGGGTTAGGTAGCCTATATAATAATTTTCTTATTAAAGAAAAATAACATAATTAAAGTTCAAACAATTTTTTTAGAAAACAACTTAGTCAATATTTTATAATTACTTCGTACAAGAAAAACCACAGTAAACACGTCTTATAGACATTTGATTTTTCTAGTGACAAAGAAATATTATTAAAATTTTTGTTTAATGATGTACAAACGCCTTTTATTTTATTTGTTTATTTATTTGGCCAGTTTCCCCTAGATTACATAGTTTGGCATTGCCAATGCAATGTAGGAATTGTCAACCACTTACATCAATAGCAAATTAACAAAATCAAAACAGTAACTCTACCACCAATTTTGATGAACATATGGCTGACAAATTTAAGGTGGCAAGGAAGAGTCTTATTTTATTAATTATGGGACAGAATCACACTAAAATAGTTTTCTAAATGATTGTTATGTTGGGGTGATTACTAGTACCTGTCGCCAATTTAAAAACCTGTTTTAGCTCTCACAGGCCTGCAGTACAAGGACTCCTCCTTGAACATTCCCTTGCTTCTTATTTGAGTTATAGTAAAGTTGTGCTGTGGTACTTGGGACTACACATTTCAGCTACAAAACTGCAATGATTTTTCTTTATTTTAATATAATAAGTTTAATATTGATCAGTTAAGATTCATAAAAAACATACCGTAATTAATTCTTCATGAAAAGCATATTGATTTTTAAAGTTATAATAAGGGAAGTACCACCACTAAAAAATTGGGCTAGTCTTGGAAGACTCCAGTCGATTATGGGATTGAATCGGCTCAACACCTGCTGTGCGAGTGTGAGACTCTCGCGTGCAGGTGATTTATGGTACTCGGAAGTGCTTTTGTTAGTCCGAAAAAGATCCGTGGTGTTGATCCCAAGACCCTATTTGGTTTCATAAGAGACATGGGAGTTATCTTGGATGATCATTAAAGGGGAAATCTTACCATAATAAATCCTAATGGGTCGCAGTGGTGGGAGGCCTTGGACTTCTCTATTCCATTAAAAAAAAAGTTATAATAATAAGTAACGGGAAACCGACCAACAATCGGGTAAGGTTCTGATCGGATTCAGTATTTAATATTTGAATAAAATTTGTTCAGTAAATACATTTTTTAATAAAAGTACAGTTTACAAATAAAAAATTTATTCAACCATGCAGCTGAACCGCTGACGTAAGTTTAGTTAGTTTCAAAAATTAAGTTTGTATGGTTTTAGGGTTTCAACCAACTATTTGAGAAATTTATCTACTCATGAATTAGCTGAATAGCTGCCTTTGTGTACGAAACGAAAAATATTAGTAGAATTTGCTCGCACCTAAGCTTCCAGCTTTACGACTCAGGCACTGCTTCTTTCCACTCGCAGCGAAGTTTGCACGTCGACTTTGCGGCCTCGGATTATGGACTACTTCGCTTCGCTACAAACTCGGCCGATTCAGAAGATCCCCACAAGGTAAAATCCCAAATAACTTTTTGGTATTTTACGTTTTCATCGATTTTGGGGCATCTAAGAGTTATTGCATACGGCAGTATAAAAAAAATGTGCAGAATAATATCCTACATTTATTTTGTTAGATAAAATCAAAAAAGTTATTTCCTGTTAAAAAAAGTGCTTCGGGTTGTTGGATTTTTTTATGCTAACGAACTCGTCCGAGCGACTTTCAAATTTGAAACAAATCGAACTTCAAAATGCGACCGTATTAAGTGCGAACACATATATATCAAATGTTTAATGACACCCCCAAAACGTGTTCTGGGGACTATGATCAGTGCTCATTTACTTCTTCCGACCTTAGGTCTCACCATATAAGGGCCACTGCAATAACTCATCTTTCCTACGGAAATTCACTAAAAACCATACTAAAAAAGTAAATTAAACAGTAACATAATATATTATTTATGTATACACGCACATCTATATCTATACTAATAATACTAATACTAATATACTAATATACTAATACTAATATACTAATATACTAATACTAATAATATTATAAAGAGGTAAAGTTTGTTTGTTTGTTTGTTTGTTTGTTTGTATGTAAGGGGTAATCTCTGGCGCTACTGAACCGATTGAAAAAATAGTATTACTAATAAAAAGCTACACTATCCCTGAGTAACATAGGCCATAATTCATTTCGGTAAAAACCTTTTTTTATTTTAATATTTGTAAATGTAGTCGAAAAAAATCTTAGGTTAGGCTTGGAATGATAAACCAACACATGTATTTACATTTATTACCATAGCAACCAATTGAATAAAATAACAGAAAATATAGATGTTTGCTTCAATATTTCCATTAACAGCTGATTTCAAAATTTGAAGCAATTATTTTTGTATTTCTAGCTTTTAGGTTAGGGTTTTAAAGTGTAGACCTGAGCTTTGCTGGTTCTTTTAACTATTATTAACTGCTGTTATAAAATATAAGAAATAATTTGGTTTGAACATTTAACATTATTTACCATCTTAGTTTTGAGGTTATTATTAATACTACAACTTTATTATAAATAAAAAATAAAGTATGTTTTTAGAAGGTTCCATTGGGGGTTGGCGTGCGAAGCACGCAGGGGTCTCCCCTAGTAATATATAAATATGTAATGGGTGACATAGCTACGCTCTCGAGTTTAGTCACTTTTTACAACATTTAGTGCAATAATTATTTAAAGAAAATCTTGTGACATCTTTTTCATATTTTATGACATATTTGTTTTGTTAAATTAAATTTGCAAAGTATTTTCTGTTAGAAGTGTATCTCAACTCTTGTATAAATCTAGTTTTCCGATGATTTACGCATTAATTTTTAGATACATCTTTATTTAATGGAGGTAAAATTAATCTTAATATTGGATGTTATGTACGTAGTTTCCATAAACTTCGTAAATTAAATCACAATTTGAAATTAAGCTAAATGGCATTTGAATTTCATCCAACATATTTTTTTTTGGCAATCTTCGTTCCGAAATTCTAGTAAGTAGTTCTATCAAATTTTCTTTGCTTCGGGTCAACGCGCGTATTCTCTGTTAGTGCAAAAAAAATAAATTGAAGCCAGAAAGAACTTTCTTTAATTGACAAATCAAGAATTTCGCTTCGGTTGGTCTTTATAAGAATAAAATACCAAATCTCAAGGAAATCCTTAAAACCTTTTAAGAGAAAATATTTACAAATATATATAATTTTCAGTCATTTAAGAATATAAGATTCATGTTTCTTGTTTATTTTTAATATAAATTTAATATTGATCTGTTAGGATTTATAATTTATATACCGGTATATAAATTGTAGAGATTTTGTGCGTTTCATAATTTTGTATAAACCCTGTTTACCATTAAGATAATACAATGGCGTAATAATATCCAGGGTAGGCCTACTATATTACAAGGTGGAACATGGTTTTGATTCGAGTCAAACGTAGACCTATCAGATTTTGATGAAATGTTTACAATCAATGCAATAGCGATCTATTAGATATACATTAGTTTATTTTAACTAAAAATTATTGGTATTTGGCATAAATATTGGATAAGAAGAGTTCTAATGCCCTTTCTGGAACAGATAAACACGTCTAAAATGACGTCGTAAATTAATTATGAAAATTTCAAAAGACAAACACATGTTTTTCAGCCTTTTTAATAATTCTTAACACATCATTTATTAACATGGTACAAAAATTACTATAGCCTACTTCAATTAATTTCGTTTTTAACTCCTTTTTTTTATAATTGGCACCTAGGGACTACATGATTAGAAAACAGAGCTGAAAATCTATGTTCCTTATTCTGGCGGTTTAGGCTAAGGCGTTTAGTAATTAAATAGTTGAAATTTCAAAACGGTATACAAATGTTTATTAATATATTGTTGACTATTCCCAAAGCACTTAGTGCACATAGTGTTAAAACTTATAAGTACATTATACGAGAGTACGAGAGCTGAGTAGGCCTATACAATAAACTCTACTGTCCGATATTATGCAGTACTGTAATGTAGAAAGTCAAGCAAGCAAGATATAAGATACTCTTGAATGTTGACAGATTCAAACAGAAACGCTTACGTAAGCGGCTGCAACGCACATATGTTTAGCACTTTTTGTAGCTTCTCAGGACTCGGCTGTCCTTGGCATGGTATCATCTATGGTTTCATTATATTACGATCACGAAATGGTTTTGTAACGGTTTTATATTTCTGTAGCTTCTAATGACGTAATATTATTTGCTAAACATGGCTTGCATACGCATCATGTAATAAATTAGACAAGTGCATTATTGATGCAGTTTTATTATTATTATTATTACTAGGCCTAATGTAAAGGCCTAAATATTGACCAAATAAATGATCCTCAGAAGAAGTAATGATCCTTCAATAGATGTACGCAAAATTTTGAATATATTTTTTTAAATTTAATAATTTAACACGTTCAATATAAAGCGCACATGGAGACTCCCAAAAAAAATTCTTTTCTAATGCCATGACTTTTGATTAAAAGTTTTAAATGAACTATGAAACATTGATAAAATAAGACGGATATAGCTTTTTACTTCCATAATATATTCTCTCTTTTTAGATATTACCACCTACTTTATTCGTTCCTCAAACATCCAACAGATCTCGCTTACTCATCTACAGGTTTTCTTGTACAGTTAGGCATACTGGAATTCATTTTATAACATTAGTTAACTTACTTTGCTATGATAAGTTTTAACCCAAAATAAATTTAGGTCTCATTCATATAGTGTAACATAATGCAAAATCGTGTATAGTTAGACTACTACACTAACGACTCGTCAGTCATAATTATTTATTTTAACTACCAACTTGTGTTGGAGGTTTCAACGACATTCAGCCGTCAATTTTATGGCGCCAGGAACAGAAAAGGCTGTAATAAATAGGGTCGCCTATTTGGTTCTGCATTTGCCGACGGCAAGTGTGACATATCAAAGAAATTAGTCAGTCATTCTTTGTGTCTTCGACAGTGTCACCTTACACACCATAAGGTTGACTAGAAAGGCACATGCTGTGCTAAAGTAGAAATATTAAACTTACTATAAAAAAAGGCCTACACAATACTTACTTAATACGACATGCCTAAGTGGTTTTATAAAGTTAAAAGTTAGATAAGTGATTTAGATCTAAAATCTAAAATGTTATAATTAAATTTTTGTAAACAAACAAACGAAAACTATTTACTCAGAATTATTTTGTCCGAATTTTTCAGGTTAGGCTTTTTTTATTGTGTTTTGAAACCTTCATTAAGTTTTTTATCTGTTAAACAATTTAATTTAACCAATTTAAGTGATTCTTTAAAACAGTGGATATCATAAAAACTTGTTTTCGAAATGCTTTCTGCTAAATTACTTCGGTTAGAACGTCTATTTACAAAATATTACAGAAAGCGTTTCAAAGAATCAAGTAGATACACAATATTTTGTGATATTAAACATTATAGGTTAGGGAAAATAGCATGCGTTTTCAACTATGACCAAAAGCGATTTGAAAGTAATCTTTATTTGCTTAACGAAAAATTAACTATCTCGAGCTGAAAATAATAAAGTTTTTTCAGATAGTCACATTGAGAAAACATTTCTTCTGCTAGTCCTTTTTTTGCCTGAATACCAAACGCGCGCCAGTAGGTTAAACAAAATATAGCCTACTACCGGCAGGCCGATACTAGATAAAAGTACAATAACCGTTATAGTTTTCTAATTGATTGTAACGTTACAGTAGCCTACTTCAATGAAGCAGACTGGAAAACGATTACATAAATTATTACATTTACTTACCTAAAACAGGAGACATTTTCTACTTTCAAAAATCGAAGAACCCAAAATGTTTGTACCAAATGTAAGTCTGACATAGTTGGCCTAAACACCGCCGAACCCTTTAACAATGGTCCCTACTGTCCAACTGAGGATACTCCCCACTCCCTTTACGTTATAATTATTAGGAGGGGTGGAATAGTAGGGGTGTCCCACCCTTCATATATGTTTAAACAAAACACAGAGCCCATAATGTACACAGTTTTATATTCTGATAAAGTAGGCTATACAAATATTCAAGGAAAATCATGTTAGGATAAAAAAAAACATGTTCCTTTAACGTTAATTTACTTAAGAAAGCTTGCTTTGTAGGCTTCCCATCCCATTCGATCTACTAAGGACAACTTCAGAATTGGCCTACGTGAGAAACTGATATATATCGCGGGATTGCTACAAGGTTGTTTACTATAAGACAAGTAAGCAAGTACAGTAGATCGACTCTTGTGTTTAGTCATCTATGGAATAGTCCTATAGGCTACATTATTTTGTTCAGGCTGTAGGCCTGAAGTAAAAACTAAAGGGAAACTATCTAATAATAAACGGTACCAGGAACTGGCAACATACTGTCTCACAAACATATTTAAATTATTAAACAGATTCACTGTGACTTCATAATTGTAGGAGGGGTAGGAGAGGTGATATTAAAGTAGGAGATTAACTAATACATATTATTATTAGCTAGAGAGGAAATTATTCGATCGATTTCGAACAAATTTGCACAAAAAACGTCTATTAGGCCTGTATATATGCACGAAAAAAGGTTTTGAAAAAAATTGAAAACAACCCACTTTTTGGCCAACCCCCCCCCCCCCCCCAATTAGTTATTATTATTATTAGTTGAACAAGAATTTTTAGAAAGATACGGTTTTCTGCATATGGTAGGCTAAGGTACATTAAGGGCTACAAATAAGCCAAAGTTGATCAAAATTGTTGGAGCCGTTTTTTTTTATAAAAAAATAACTAATTTTTTGGATTGTTTTTGGCCAAAAAAGGGGGTTGTTTTTCAAAATTTTTCAAAAACCTTTTTCTTGCAACTATACAGGCCTAATTGACATG
>JAGFPH010000183.1:389864-405657 GCA_018207615.1 Philaenus spumarius | reverse complement strand
AAACCGTTCTCTAGATATGAATTATTTTGTACAAAAAACAAAATGGCGGATATCTGGAAAACGAAGCGTTTTCGGACCTATGTTTATAGGAACTTTTTTCATTATTTTCACCAGTAGAACACGTCCTGCAATTCTTTCCGTTTCTTCCTGATACAACCTGGGGCATTTGACGAGTTTCTGAGTTATATTGATGATGTTATTGAAAAAGAAAATACCAACTACCATAGAGACAGCTCCATGCCAGATTCCTGCGCCGCTGTGACTGTGGTCATATCCCCCACGGTATACGTTTCCCGTACTGGAAATTCCCAGAAAGAATAACGCCCCCGCTTCCCGCGTCGGTGTAGCCATTGCTTAAATTTAATTCACACTTTTTCAAACAAAAAACCTACTTTTCCATTTTATCCTTTTACTTAATTACAAATTATGGATTAAGAATTTGTTTTCAAATCTTCATACTGTAATTTGTATAAGGTTACATTAACGATAAGCTCATGCATGTTATCGAGAATGTAGTTACAGTTGAACAAACACTTCAGTTCTTTTAAAGTACCTAATTCTTCATCTTGTGTTAATTAGTTTTGGTTTTGAAATGTAAAGTACAGGAAAACAGGATGTTGACGACAATCGCACGCCCATTGTATGCGCACGAGCCGTCTGTCTGTGTGTTCAATCATCCGTGAATGTGTAGTTGTTGTGTAGGACAACAAACTACCTGGTACTAAAACCATGTCACCTCTAAAATCTGAAAATGTGACCGAACCATCTGTTCTCTTCTATTTCCAGCGATGCCAGGTGCTGAATGTGAACAACCCTCTAGATCCCCTAACATTCTACGTCAGGAAATATACAGGCCTAGTACTAATGCAAAAACGACGATTGAAATGTATAGGCACGAACCTTTGCATATTCATTTTCGAAGTACAAAGAAGAAAATAGATTCAACAGTTTTCTTTAAAATATAAAGAAAGACCAAAATTAGTTACTACAATAATTATAGGCCTACATACATTTTCAATATACAGTAGAGCGTCGAAAATCCGAACTAATTGGGACCGAGGGATGTTCGGATTACCAATTTGTTCGGATTTTTGAAAATAACTAAGCAAATGCCATTTAGGCTAAAATACAAGCCCTTTATCGATATTGAAGTGGTTAAACAGTACAAGCAGTAATGTAATTACAATACAGTATGTAAGACTACTTATATATTATGATTTAGAAGAACCTGCACGTACACAGTAGGGCCAATATGATTACACTTGCACCTCTCAATTATAGTGCAGTACACAATTAAAAGTTCACTTGTACATTATAGTTAACACAAACGAAATATAAAAAAAATACTTACTATATAGTACACTACTGTATGTACAACACACTGTTATAATATTTACACAAAGAGAAATGAATGCACTTTCTGTATGTTTACGCTGTTTGTTTACTGCTAGCGCTAAAGCAGCTTATGAGCGTGAAAGTGAAAATACTGACAGCCCGTCTGCTGTGAGGGCGTGTGACTCCGTGTGCGTGCAGGTGTTTAAAAAGAGATAATAATGTAAAACTGCGATGAAGATTTTTGTAAAATTTTTAACGACGCAATAATTGGAATTTGCGAAAACGAAAAAGGCAGGGGCTGCCTCGGAACGCGTTCGGATTTTTGACGTTTCGGATTATTGACGTTCGGATTATCGACGCTCTACTGTATATAACAGTCACTTAATATTAAGGCTCTTCTTTACCCTGAAGAAAACTCCCGCGTATGCCGTATTATTTCAATACGAAAGGTCTGACTAAAGCCGCAAAATCGTTGAAACATGCATCCGTATACCGTGTTTCGGGTTCTATTTATAAATTAATAATCTGGAAAACTACTTTAAGTTATAAATAAGGCTTAGTTATTATGTTTTACGTGTTAGCTTAAAATATGGAAATTATTGCTTAAAACTCCCGAAAAATGCGTTAAAAGTAATCAATTTTTACTCACTTAAACTGTTGATTAAAATGAGTTGCCGTCGATTTCTTTCAATTATGAGATATAAGACAAAAGCACAAAGCCTTTATGAACAATTTAAGATCTTTCACAACTTTTTAGGTTGAAAAATGGCGTCCGAAACACGGTAGTACGAAGTGCATATTTTTGCTGTTTTACGCAAGGTATAGAAGACCCTTAAACTCCATAATTATTAGCGAATTTCCATAAGAAAGATGAGCTATTGTAGTGACCCTTATGGTAAGACCTAAGGTTGGAAGTAGTAAATGAGCACCGATCCCCAGAACACGTTTTGGGGTGTCATTAAAAATGTTATCTATATCTATGCATATATGTGTTCGCACTATAACGGCCGCATTTTAAGTGGATTTGTTCCAAATTTGGTACACACGTTTGTTGTTCAAGTTCCTCGGACGTGTTCGTTAGCCAAAAAATCCAACAACCGGAAGGACTTTTTTTGAGTGGAAGTAACTATTGTTTTATATTTTTCGTGCTAGAATGAAACTTTATTATGGTTTTTCGAAAAACACAAATGTATGATATTGTTCTGCACATTTTGTTTGTTTGCACGACCTTATAGTAGTTTCCCCAAAATCGATTAAAATATTTGATCCACGTGGGGGCATCTTCTGATCCGAAGCCGACGGGCGAGTTTGTACGCTACGAGCGAGTGATATAGTCCATAAGCCGAGGCCGCAAGGTCGAGTTGCAAACTTAAAAACGAGTTTTTTCCGCTGTGAGTGGAACGAAGCAACGCGTGAGCCGTGGCTGGAGGCCTAGGTGCAAACAATTGTTAATATATATCGTACACTTAGGCAACTATTCAGCGCCTTAGTGAGTAGGCAGATTTCCCAAATTATATAAATTTATAAAACATAAATTTAATTTTAGAAATTCGCTAAACTTTCATTAGCGGTTCAGCTGCTTGATCGAAGTTTTAATTTTATAATGAATTAACTATTATATTCAACTTTTAATTATGATTGGTAAAGTAGAGCAATATTACACATTTTTGTTCCTATTAAAAAGTATCGGTACTCTTAAAAACTGTGCAGGCATTCCTGAATTAACTTGAAGGAGACATTCTCATTTTTGATAGAAAACTTTGGTTTTGTAAATTTGTAACATTTATACATATATGAGAATTGCAACAAAAGTTATAATTATTGTCAAGAAAAAAATACTATTTATAAAGCTGGTTAATTTCGAGTATTGGAGCCACACGCACGCTTTCAAATGTGTTAATCAAAATGTCTTTAGCATGATTTACATACGGTAATTATCTACAAACATGTCTGTAAAATTAAGACTATTTTGTTGTGTACAATTTTCATTTAATCGTTTATTCGCTTAAAATCTAAATGTGTGTGGATTTGCGAAATGCTACACTACGAAATTATACGCCTTTTGTACCGGCGCGGCGCATGCAGTGAAATACGCAAGTCTTACTCCAAATGAGTAAGACGACAAACAGGGGATTGAACTGATGTGATAGACATGTACTAAAACAAACAGAAAAGCAACTACAGTATGTCCCTTGAGCCTAGGCCTGCATAATATTTATGACCGACAAACTGGCAGACAGTCGTTCTATTTTTAGTGTCTGTAGTAATAATAAATATTTCAAAAACTTTACAATTATTTGTGTATAGTGTTGGAAATTTATGGTTATTTTCTACTCACAATAGTAATACTGTTAGAGAAAGTTACTTAAATTTTTTTTACAATAAATCGTTACTTTCTTACACAAGTTTGGGACTTGTGAACGAGCTGCGCCTATAAAGATCCATTTACACAGGTCTGTGGCGTGTCAGTGCCATATTGGATCCGTGTTTCAGTAACAGTGAAAAACAATATTTATCGGCAGATTTGAATAGAGAGGTTTCCACTATCTATTGGAAGCCTACTGTCAAGTACCTTGGCATTACCATAGATCATGAATAATAGAATAGATCATGCATGCATACGGCGGCTATGTGGCGAAAATAAGGTTGTCGGGAAAATATTGCATGATCGCGCCGCGGGGTAGCGCTAGGGAGAAATCGTTGATAGCAACGGTGCTACGCACCGCTTACGTCGTTTCCCGCATAGATCTCTCCACTATCGTCAAATTTCCAGCGGTATTGAAATAGTGCATTGGATCGGAGTTCTATTAGGTCATGGTTATCCTTCGATGACCTTGTTCTGAAGGTGTTGCCTAAGTTGAGCCTGCTGTCCAGTATAAGGTCAAAGCGAATACAGGGCTGCCTCTCACCCTTGTTGGCATGGCGCAGCCCCTTGCCCGGAAGAGCTAAGTAACTATTGTCTTGTTAATAAATCCGATCCGTGCTGATGTACACTTCCACGGCTTGGTGGGCGCTTACCAACAGGAAGAAACTGGAGAGACTTCAGGCAGCGGCTCTTCGCAGACTCACACGCCAGCCGTGGTCAGCTGGTATTCCTACCCTTGATACTTTTGCAAAAACTTGGGTCTCTAAGTTGTTTCAGGACGTACGCGACTTGACATCTCCGAGTACGGTAGTCCTCGGCCAGGCCTCATCTTGGATGATTCGCCGAAGATTTAAGCCCTCAGCGCTTCTACTTTGCATAAGACTCCATAACGTAAGCTACTAATTTGTATTCTGTTTCAGTGATGTATTTAGTTTGCAGTTTGCACCCATTAGTACAGAGATTTGCGTAAATGTATTTCATCCTACCGAAAAAAAAACCCAGCGCGTATTCTAGCATCAGTATTGTCAGTGCTGCTTCAGTATCCTTTTCGTACTTTTGAAATGAATTACTAACGATATTTTATAAATTTCATTAACGTGATTTTTTGTTTGTTTACAATGAATGAGTTTTTGTTTATTCGCGCTTTAGCGACCGCATTTTAGATCCATTTAGTCAAAATTTGGTACACACGTCGGTTGTCTATAAGTCGCTCGCACGAGTTCGTTAGCAAAAATAATCCAACAACCGAAAGTACGTCTTTCTACCGGAAATAACTATTTTATTTATATTTTGCATACTAGAATGAAACTTTATACATGGTTAAACCAAAATCCATCAAAACGTAAAATACCATTAAAGTACCCGGTTCAAATCCACTTGGGGCCGACGAATCCATTTTCTGATCCGAGGCCGAAGACCGAGTTTGTACGCTGCGAGCGAAGCAAAGCAGGCCATACCCGAGGTCGCAACGTCGAGGTGCAAACTCTTAAAGCGAGTTTTTCGGCTGCGAGTGAGTCGAAGTTGAAATTCTACTAATATATTTCGTACATCAGACAGCTATTCAGCGCCTTCGTGAGTAGACCACTTTCCCAAACCCTAAAACATATAAATTTAATTTTGGAAATTCGCTAAACTTACGTCAGTGGTTCAGCTGCGTGATCTAATTATTTGATATTTTTGACAATAAACAGACAAAGGAAAAAGTACACAATACTTCCAGTAAACGATGTCTATGACGTAAAATGTGTAATAACATTGTAATACAAAATATAAAAAATTTGAAGATTTTATTAACACCTAGAAGTAAATCATAAAATACTCAATAATTATGAGATTCCACTATTAAATATTTCGTCTTAGTCTTAGTACAATTTCAACATAACAGCATCATAACAGAAATGTATTTCAAATTAGGCAAAATTATTTAGGCCTAGCCTAAATGGTATAAAAATGCTATAATTAAATAAACTCCTTCAAAATAGGCCTTACAAAAAAACTTTCCGCTCTATCTTTCCTCAATCACAAAGCTTAGGCCTATGTTGACTATAGTTTGATAGACAATGTCGTTTGTAGGCTATACTTTCAATCACAATAGCGCTACAAAATTAAACCGGTTTCTTGTGCATTCACCAAACGCCATGTTTGTTGGAGCCTGAAGTCGCCGAACAAGATGCAATCATAATGGCGGCTTTCCTTGACTAGTTTGTTGAGATGCATTTCAGTGCGAAACACTACAACTGTGTTACGACGAATGATAAGCCAAGAAGATTACCTTGGACAGTTGATTACACATTTTCCTTCCCATAGTGGTTTTTGTGTTAAGTGCTGACATGAAACTTATTCCCAGAACGTTTAGTTGTTAGTTGGCATGAAGGAAAGAGGAGAGGAAGTTCTATGTACATTACCAAATATGACAGTAAACATCGAATCTGTGGTTATTCTCAGGGCCTTTCTGAAACCCAGTAAACACCGTAATTAATTGGTAATACCTCGTTCTACCAGAATCATCTTGCAGGAATCATAATAGCCTAATTACTTTGTCTTTTAAATCTAGAAGGTTTAAAAGTTCACAGTTTATCTTTCTGAGAATCAATATGATAGGAAATCATAAAATAAATCTTGTCATGTTGTTATTCCTTCAAAGGAATAACGTAAACTTCTGTACGCAAAGTTCACTACTAAATCTGAACAAAAAAAGAAAGCCAAGAACATTGTGTTTAGGATTAAGAGCTATTGTTGTGCATAGGTAGGCCTACCTGCATTGGTTGCAGACTGCGATCCCATATTTCAGCTCTGCAGGAAATAACGGTAAGTTTAACGGTATGTCCTTGTTACTTTTGTTATGTCGCAGGAAGTGTGAAATTACTTTCTACGTAAGCCTAGTAAATTTCTCAGAAATAGTTTGAAACTAAATCTAAAATGTCATTTAGACTAAAATGATAGGCAAATAACTTCTGAACAAAGAGTGTTGATAGTTAAACAAACGGGAAATAATGTAGCCACTACACAGTTCTTAATATAATACAAATAAATTATAATAATATGAAATATAAAATATGAATAGCACGTAACTCACGTACTAGCTTGTTTTCAGCAATTAACATATGAAGAACTTTTGCAGACTACTGTAGGCCTATGTTTACACAAGAATACATTGTGAGAAAACATGTTATGTTCACGAATATAGCGAGCCTTTAAAGATTGTTTTTAAATATATATATTAAGTTGCAACTTATAGTTTTTGGCCAAATTACAAAATGTCAATATATCTTCAAATTAGCTCGATTGCTTCATTCACTAATGCCGAACTAGTATGATTCAAATTGTGCGTAGAAGGAAATTAAGATTAAGGGTCGGCTCTAGCTGTCGGCCATGTTGGCTGACACTCCATAACACCAATGTTAAATTAAAATCCAAATTTTTCCTTTATTTTTCATCGGAAAATTATAAACGATATGTCATTTTAAAGCTATGGTCAATATGCATGCAAATGGCTTTTTAAAAGTTAAAAGAAATATTTTGTTTAATATTTATTAAAAATTTAAAACATTGATTTTTAATATTTTTTTATGTTGTCACTATTAATTATAGCGAAAAACTGTGAAGCCATTCGCCTGAAGAATTTCGTCCCCAAGATTTTGGTATTTTTTTAAAAACGCTATTTGAAAAATTGCGGGTTTTAAATGGATTTAGGCTGAGCAATGTCCGTGTAACCTACCGCCGCTATAGGATGATTTTAAATATTTTTTACGTTGTAACTATTAATTATAGCGAAAAATTACCAAGCCATTCGGAGAAGAATTTTGTCCCCAAGAGTTTGGTATGTTTTAAAAAACGCTATTTGAATAATTGCGGGTTTTAAATGGATTTAGGATTAGCAATGTCCGCTTAACCTACCGCCGCTATAGGGAGTCGCAGGTTGCTTTCTGTTTCACTAGAGCCGATCCTTAAGCCTGCCGGTCAAATATTTAAAATATGTTGGCGTATCACAAAAATAAGAAACCAATTTACACGACAAGTGTCTTATTGGGCATAAATGAAATGGTGCATCAAACAACTATGTTGTTTATGCTCTTGTGTAGATTGGGAGTGGAACCACAGCTTATATTTTGTAAATTCGGTACAAAAGTGCAAACACAATTATTGTACTTATGTTAAACCAGTCCCATAACTAGAATACCCAGTACATTCCATGGTATTTTCCAGCTTCATCTTCAAAACTTCTATTACAGTACCATGTTTCGGATAAACTCAAATCAAACCATCCGAATCACGGCAACAGAAGAAGTTTTGATGGCGGAAGTTCATCCCGGTTTCCACTACCTACTTGGTTACAAATGTGTTTGTTTTTTACTGAATACTTTCCAACACTATAAAATAAACAACTGAAAGGTAGGCCTAATTTATTCCCATTTAAGACTAGTTGTTAACTGACGTGTAAATGATCTAAACAATTCCGGAAATAGCACACCTAAACAGATGGCTACTCTTTGCAAACAAACAGTTGAAAAGGTTTGTTTCAAAACTAATTTATAAAATAAGATACTCGCGATTCCTATTACTGTAAATCAAGTGGCTTTAATTTAGGAACGAAGAAAGATTACGATTAATGTTTACCTACGTCTGAAAATAAATTAAAACTTATTTTATAAGTAGAAACCCAGTAATCAGTAACTTCAGAAATGTGTTTTTCGTATTATAAACTAGTAGATAAAGTTCGGCGAAATAGGTGCACGTGAAATAAAAGCCTAACGCATTAGAATACAGCTGATCCTTTTTATTTAGAAACAACCATCTTTACAAAATGCTGTAACTTTGATTAATTATATATGTTAATTCACACTACAAATATATTACATACCGAGTTTTTCATTCTTACAGTTATTGTAATGTTTTTTGGCTTGTAATGAAAAGCATCATTATTATTTTTTATCTTAAATGTCTTCTAGGAAATTATAATTATAGTAAAAATAACGTGTCAGATACATTTGAGTAGTTGGTTAATATTTTCGTAATTATTGTAAACCACCTGCAATTGTAAATAATTCGATCACGTGTGAAAATCAATTTGGAAAATTAATATCAATTTAAATGTAATTATAAATTACCTTAATTTGCTCCGTCTTGTGACTTCTGTTGTATTGTAATCAATGCGCGTTTCGGAGGCGAAACACCATCCTCAGTTGTTATTATCTCCTTAGAGGTCTTCAAAACATTAAAACATTCACGTTAAAAACACATTGAAAACACTACACACACATATACGCACGTTTTTACATTTTTGAGTTACAGATACATTTGTAAAAACGTGTATATATGTGTGTAGTGTTTTATGTATTTTTAACGTGAATGTTTTAATGTTTTGACGACCTCTAAGGAGAATAACTGAGGATGGAGTTTCGGCTCCGAAACGCGTATTGATTACAATACAACAGAAGTCACAAGACGGAGCAAATTAAGGTAATTTATAATTACACTTTAATTGATATACAATTAGTGACTTGGACACAAAAAAAGGAAAATTAAGTTAATGTGTTTTAGGATTTCAAAAAAATATTTGGGAAATTGGTATACTTACGAAGGCGTTGAATAGCTTCATGAGTGGACGAAATAGTAGAATTTGTTTGCACAGCCTCCAGCCCCTGTACACGAAGTGCACCTCGACCTTGCGGCCTCGGATTATGGAATGCTTCGCTTTGCTCGCAGCGGACAAAGTCACGAATTCGCTGAATAGCTGCCTGCGTGTAAGAAATATATTAGTGGATTTTGTTTGTACCTCAGCCTACAATCGCGGTTTACGCGCTGCTTCGTTCCGAGTTTGCACCCCGCCCGTCGGCATCGGATAACGGTGAAATTCCCTCGTGGATTTGAACCGAGTAGGCCTACTTTTACGGTATTTTAGGTTTTGATCGATTTTGGAGGAACCAGACGGACTATAAATTCGCGTAAAAAACAAAATGTGTAGGAATAATTTCCTATATTATTATTTTTACCCCCAAAAATTGTTTGAAAATAAAAATAAAGTACTTCCGGTTGTTGGTTTTTTTCTCTAACGAACTCGCCCAAGGAACTTAGAAAACCAACATGTATATGTATATTAAATTTGGACCAAACCGGACGTAAAATGCGGCCGTTAGAGTGTGAACACATAACTTATACATATAACATTTTTAATAATAGGCCTACCTCAAAAAAACCAATAGCTATAATACTCAATACCAATAATAGACCACGCAGTAGCTCTTCTTTTCTACGGAAATTCGCTGATAACACAGTTTATTGCATACAGTATTTGAGGGGAAAAGTGTTGTTTCTTGCAATTAATTTCAGTTCAGCTTCTAAGTTTAGCACTAGCCTGTGCAATATAAAACAGAGGTGAGATCGACGAATAGCATGCAAACCAAATGTAAACAAAACACGTGATATTCTTGGCCGTTCTCCTGTCGAAACGTTTATGCTAATCGTGCCTACGTTTAGATTCCTTACTTTACATCTAGTGAACCAGTACTGGTGTTAGTGTTATACAATTCAATGTAAATAATCTTCGAGTAGCATTGGTTTGAAAATAATCATTTTGTTTTTTCTTAATTCAGAGTCGTACATTTGCGTTTTGCTACTTTCAACAAAGAGGTCATCCAAGTCCTATGTCCTCTGACTAAGGCTGTCGGCTGGTGATACATTATGCATGACCGAAACTTGATGCGGCAAACTGGACTGCAGGATTGCAACCGCTAAGAGTGGAACTATTAGCCAGGTAGTACAAACAGTGTTGCCAATTATAAACAAAACTTTTTTACCCGTGTTCGTTTGATTTTCCTTCTTCATCGTTAGATAGTTTGAATTAATAGATATTAGTTTCTCAAACGTCGCCAGCAAAATTTATTGAGTTCTGCACCTGCGTGTTCCTAAAAAAAACGAGGGGAAATTGATCAAAAGGATTGTAAAAATGAAGTTACACGTTATTTTGAAAGCTCTGCTGCAGTTGGATACAATATTCAATCACCAATGAGCGTAACTAGCGATAAACTTGAACACATTCGGGTAAAACTAATTCTTTTTAGATCAATTTGCATACTAGCCTACCTTTTTTGAAATAGGTTTATATATAACCTACTTGGTGAAGCAGAATGGCCAAGAGGCTAAAGGCGTTTAGGAACCTCGTAGGTTCAAACCTAATTACTGACTGATTCGATTACCTGCCCTAGGCCTATACGCTGTCCCCCAGGTCTCCATTAAATTAAGAAAAGTAATGTATTTAATAGTTTGTTTTTGAGACGCCTGAATATGAAACCTATTTAAAGTGCGATTTTATACGACAAGTAGTAATAATTTCAGGCATACTCTAGAAGGGTAAAAATGTTTTCTGAGAACGATTGAAACGTTATTTGAGCCAGCGCTGGCACTTGCTACTCTAAACACAAAACAGGAAATTAGATAACAGCGCTCGCATTGATTACAAAATAAAGACAAAAGGGACGGGGACATAAGCCTGACTAAGTAGTCTTGTACAACGTAATCAGCCTTTGGTGTCAAATAAAAAAGAGTGACGTATAAAAGATTTATATATAATTTAATTTCACGGGATTATGAAATTAAAAATAGAATCAATTTAATATGATTGTTTATTTTGGGATGCAGATTAAATTACGTTTAGCCTAACTTAGGACCTATATACAATATATGAATTCCCAGTAAACATTTATAGTAGGCCTATATTTGAGACCTCAATTGCTTGCAACATGTGCTCACTTCAGCTTAGTAACCTATAAGGTACTAGGGTATAAATCAATCAACTAGGATCTTATATTATATAATCAATAGTCAACATTTCAAACAAATTTTGATAATGGCAACTAAAGGAAATAGTATAATATGTAACATCAGTTGTTTAAATTATAATACAGCAGGGTTTTTCATAGATTTTTGTTTGCGTTTCCTTTTATCTAACCTAAAAAACTTCTTTTTTTTAAACTCATCTTCGAGTATAAGTATCCAAGTCACCGATATGATTAATAAGTTATCGAATACTTACTGTACAGTACACCGTCTGTGACTTCTGTATTTCCCTATTACGCGTTTCAGGGCTTATCATCAGCTAATCCCTCTACTCGAGGTCGTCAAACATTAAACTAAGTGTTTTTAGTGTTTAATGTGTGTCTAGTGTTTTAGTTTTTGAGATATTTGGGAGTATTTAAAACTTTTGAGTTACAGCCATTTTGATTTTTTCAAAATTGATTTCGAGTGGTTTAACCAAATACTCCCAAATATCGCTGTGTGGCATATTGTTTAATAGCTTACTTAATTCTAAATCGAAAAAGAATAATATATATTTTTTTAAATAGCACAGCAAATGGGGTAAAATCGGTAAACCGATTTCTTTTTTTCGCCATTTTTAATTGGTTAAAGATATGGATGTGCAAATTTCACCGTTGGTTTTCTCTTGAAATTCTACATCGAAATGATGTATCACATGACCACCTTCCCATTTAAGAAAACAAAGTTACATTTAACATGGCGGATATATTTTTTGAAATTTTAATAAAATAGTTTTTTTACATAGAATAGGTACCTTCAAATGTTCCTTATATACGACGAAATATTAAGCCATTCTCAGACTTTCCACCTACCCTGTATATTATTTATTTATTGTCAATTGCAGTCTCTAGTTTTACTTTACCTTTTATGTGGCTACATGTTTCACTGCCACAGGCAGCATCATCAGGCCAACTATCTATGTCCACTCAAACACTTATATATATACAACACTTAATTTAACTTATATTTTCGTACCTTTGTTGTACACGTCAAAGAAATAAAATTTGTTAAAACAATAATAATTTAACTTGAGAGGTACCTCATTTAAGTGTGTTACTTCCTGCAATACTTGTAGGTGAGTCTTGTCGGCTGGCATCCCTACCCTCGATGTTTTTGCTAAAAGATGCGCCCGTAAATTGTTTCGAGATGCACGCGACTCCGGCTAGACCTGCAAGAGACTCGACAGCCCTGGAGAGGTAGGCCTCGGCCTGCCGCCATCTTGGACTGTCCGCCTTAGCGGTGAGATTGCAGCGATTTCAAATTGACGATGATTCCTATACTGCTACTAATTTTATGATGTTTCAGTAAGTGTACCTAGCTAGCAGCTTGCAACCTTTGGGGAGTTTCATAGATACTGCTACCGCTCTTCCCAGTGCATGTCCGTGGGGGTGGGGAGGATGTTTTAGTGGGTAGTGCTTGAGTCCCACAGAACATCTCTGAGAGAGATCTGTGAAAATGCATTTCATCCTAACAGGAAAAAAAAGGCAAACGAGCAAAAGTTAACTAAAAGTTGGCAACTGTACGAATATAAATTGTTCAGTGTGAAAGTGTAAATTTGATCGTGAAATAGACGGCAGCAATAAGGCGGTTGTGACGTGCCGTGTAATGATCGTGATGTGTAGAACAATCCAAGCTTTGCATAGTACCACTAAGAAATTACTGTATTTACGATATTTTGCAGTGCGATCGACAATGACATGTGAGTAAAGGATATAAAAAATATGTTTTTTTATTGGCTTTGTAAATTAAGCATTACTTTTCACATGGGAAAATGACAAATCCAATAATTTTGTACAGTTTTTCCTTAATTTTGTATGTGCCTTCCTTACAGGTATACACTATAGTTTAAAAAATAAGGGATGTGTGAATAAATATTATACGATGTAAGTCCTGACAAAAAGAGATGTGGAAGGTATGTATGAAAATATAAACAAGGACATTATGTATTAAATAGGCTTGTATTGTTTTATTGCATCACAGAACTTTTACTAAAACCTGTAATGTCATAAACAATTGTGTCACTCTATTGATAACAATATCTGAAAGGAACGACTCAAGTACAATGAGTGATTCACTAAGTAAACTGTTGAAAGAATGAACACCAAACAATTACGTAATGACTTCATATCTCATACTGAAGTTAATCATATTTCCGCTTATAGAGATGCATATAATTATTGTTTTCGTTTAGACCTATATTGTGGCTAGGATATGATAATACATGTGACAACCTTTAAGATGGAGATGACTAATTAATAACAGTTTCCGAAACATTTTGTAATACAAATAATGCAACTTTTATAATCTATATATATATAAGCGCCTTTGTCCTGACTGAATGACTAACATACATAGAATCAACGAAGAGCAAAAACACGAAAATTTAAAGGTACAGATAGTGCCAAGTAGCGTGAAGCGTCACTTGAGCATGCGCTATAACGTCTTATCCTCTCCTACTCGACTGTGAGTCTTCAGTACAGTCACCACCAAAAAGTGTTGATATACAATCAACACGACTACATAGCAAACATGAATTAGGTAGAGCAGGCGGCTTCGACTGTACTCCGCCGCGAGAAGGGAAATGAAGTGGGGGCTGGCGTAACAGATTTGCACACCCCCTCTTCGCGCTCCATCCTGTGTATTCTTATTTGATTACAGACGCACAAAAAGAAAGGATTTTGCAAAATGTTTATTTTAAAGCGTAAAAATAGTGAAAATTCGGGGGTTGACTCCCAGCAAGATAAAATAGCTGTTCAGATGAAAAGCTTAGCAACACATGTTTGTTTACATTCATTACCATAGCAACCAATTTTGCAAATTTATAATCACTTCCTTTTACTATAATTATTCACAACCAACAGCTGTTTAGGTTAGATTAAAAAACTAAAAGCAAACACAAACAAAAATCAACGAAAACTGCTTACTGTATTGTAATTTAATTCAAACAGCTTGAATTATAAATAGAACAGCTAATTTGGATCAAAAAGTTAAGGCTCTTCTTTACCTTGAAGAAAACTCCCGAGTGTACAGTATGATTTCAATGCAAAAGGCCTGACTCAAGCCGCAAAATCGTTTAAACATGCATTCGTAATACCGTGTTTCGGATTCTATTTATAAATTAATAATCTGGGAAACTACTTTAAGTTATAAAGAAGGCTTTATATTTTTTACGCGTTAGCTTAAAATATGGAAATTATTGCTTAAAACTCCCATAAAATGCGTTAAAAATAATCGATTTTTACTCATTTAAACAGTTGATTAAAAGGAGTTGCCGACGATTTCTTTCAATTATGAGGTATAAGACAAAAGCACAAAGCCTTTAAGAACAATTTAAGATGTTTCACAACTTTTTAGGTTGAAAACGGCGTCCGAAACACTGTAATACGAAGTGCATATTTTTGCTGTTTTACGCAAGGTATAGAAGTCCCCATACAATGAACCAAAACACATTTGTTTGCAACCAATTTGGCAAATTTAGAATCAGGTAATTATTCTTCACAACCAACAGTTTTTTGCATTAGGTAAAAGCAAACAAAAGGCTTACTGTAATATAAGTCAACAGTACATACTGTAATTCGAATTATTGGGGATGGTCGTGTCTATTTCATCTCTGTCTTACATTAGCTATGTATACGTCACCGAGCTATGAAAATATCAGAGTATACAATAATATGTTTGCATTGGCTTCGTCACCGAGTGGGTTGGTGAGCGAAGCGACAAAATAATTCATATCTAGAGAAATGTTTGAGTTTAAACTTGGCATGAAGTTTAATGTAACAATGATCTATCTCAAGTCATATACGCGATTATATCCAACCATGCGTTTCAAAATGGCGGATGTTTGACAATTTCAAACCTAAATGACTCAAATACCGTACGATTTAACAAAAAAAATGTCAAGACACGCTTTTTTAGCCCTTTTGATTTTCTATCGGATGGTGTAACTGTCAAAACAATGAGATGAAGGAAAATAGTTAAGATATATTATGTAATCATTGATTTGTTCTACCCATCATCCTATACCAACACAATAAACACAACACTATTGTATGTATAATATATGCTGTTATTATCTTTACCTTAGCTATTATCCACCATTCGATAGGGAATTAAAAGGGCTACAAAAAAGGTATTTTGACATTTTTTGTTAAATCATACGGTTATTGAGTATTTTCAACGACCTCCAGTTTGAAACGCATTATTGGATATAATCGCTTATTTTTCTTGAGATATATCATTATTAGGTTAAATTTCGTGCCAAGTTTGAACTCAATCAGT
>JAGFPH010000183.1:378966-389464 GCA_018207615.1 Philaenus spumarius | reverse complement strand
ATATCATTATTAGGTTAAATTTCGTGCCAAGTTTGAACTCAATCAGTCTCATATTTCTCTAGGTATGAATTATTTTGTAAAAAAAAAACGAAATGGCGGCAAGACAGAAAACGGAGCATTTTTGCACCTATGTGTATTGGAACTTTTCATCTTATTTTAATGTGGGGAATCAGAACCCTTTTTGAAGTGTAAAAAAATCCTTTTTGGCACACCACGTCCAAAAAATGTGTATACATGTTTGTATAGCAGAGTATATAGGTTTCTTGTTGCTGGGGATGAATCGGTTTTACCGTCACGCGTGTCACCATACATTTTGTGAAACGCTCCTAAAGTGAAACGGTCTATTCCATCTGTTTGAAAAAAGTTTTGGTCTTGCCGAGATTCGAACCAGCAGAGTCCATCACCATAGACTATCGCCTTAGCCGGTTAGGCCACAATCGCATTGCTAATTTCATATATTTGAGTTGGGTGTATAAGTGTAACAGATTGTCCTACGTCATAGGCTTAATTTGTTAATGTTAATACAATGTATAGTTAAATTAGTAATACCTCTAAAATGGACATTGTACTTCCTCATTTCGTAAGTTGTGTTAATTAAAAAGTTTACACTCCTTCCGTGTGGTCTTAAGCACACAATTACATTTTTTCTGAACACCCTGTGTATATAAGTTTTAACAATGACTACATATCAATAAGAAGAAAAGTTCCAATGTTAAAAATTCAGCATAATGAAGCAGGCGTAAAAGTGCGTTTGCGCACACGGCCGCTAGGAGCGCTCAGCCAATTAGGAGGTATGGGCTGAGCGTGCGTTTTGCCGACGAGTGTGGGAATACAATGAAGTGCAGAAGAAGATACGGGGAGGGGGGGAGCTAGAGCATTTGAGCATTAAATATTTTTCCTCGAAAACTGAGCTATGTAGTGGGAGAGTAAGAAACCACGCTTCATTACACTGCTATTTAATACACTTAGCAGCGCTGTAAAATTATGAAACTTTTACAATTCGTAGGTAAGAACCAACCATACAATTCGTATGCTGTAAATAAAGTTTATGTTTCTTATTTCTTTGATCAATATTACAACAATGATGTTTAATTCACTTTGATAATGACATAATTTTCTCTCTGCTGGAAAGTTTTTTCATTTTTTAGCCAGAGACAAAGTGTCTGTTAGAAAGTTTTAGATAAAGCTTCAAATTAAAGTGCAGTCTTAATACAATAAAGAACATGTTCCTCAAGGATTTAAATTTAAAAATACTGGAAATGTTATACTTAAAGTTATAACTACTAGAGGTCCCCTGCTCGCTTCGTTCACCAACCCCCGCGGTGAAGCAAGTGCAAACAGATTACCACTTATGAATCAAAGGTGTATGAATCATGGGAAGTTTAACAATTTATCTGTATTGTAAAGAGGCTATTGCCCCCAAAGTTCATCCATTACACGTAACTATTTAAATTTCGTATGATATTATTTATTTTATTTCCTATAAAACACTTCAAATTAATAATAGTCAAATTTTCGGTTCTCTAGCAGGAAAGCATAACAATCAACATTCCAGCCTACGTTACTCAAAGATAGTGTAGCTTGTTATTAGTAAAACAATTTTTTCAATCGGTTTAGTTGATCTAGAGATTACCCCCTTACATACAAACAAACAAATTTTACCTCTTTTCAGGGTCTTTGTAATATTAGTGTAGATTATATTTTGCACTGTTATAGTTATACATAAGTTGAAATCGAAGTTGAAATACAGTTTCAATAAAACATACAACATGTTTCTCGAGAATTGGAAAATAAAAAAACAAACAATACTGGAAATGTTATACTTAAAGTTATAAAATATTATATTTTGTGTTGTTATACATAATTTGAAATCGAAGTTGAAATACAGTTTCAATACAACATACAACATGTTTCTCAAAGATTGGAAAATGAAAATACAACAATACTGGAAATGTTACCTACTTAAAGTTATAAAATATTATATTTTGTGCTGTTATAGCCTACATAAGTTTAAATGCAATTTTAATTTAAAAAAACACACAAATCAGGGCATCAGGCTGAGAGAACTAAACTACCGGTACTTTAAACATGTTTGAATTTTTTTAGCTTTGAGTTAAGTTTGACATTCTCTTGAGGGTTTTTCTTCTTCTTTTTTGACAGTTTATCTAGAACTCTGACTCGGAGATCATTGGATTTCCATTTCAAACTGTTGTGGAGTTTGCTCTTAATTAATAGCTTCATTATGTACAGTCTATGTTTTTTTATAGAAGAGCTCCACTACATTGCGTATCTCGTTACATAGAATCCTCTATTTGTAAACGCAGATTTCTAGCGTGCAAGTTTGATTTTTAAAACGCTAAAGTGAAGCTCTTCAGATGGCATAATTAGTTTGGCAATATCTCCTGTGTGGCAAGTAAAAGACTTTAAAACGAGGAGAGTTTCTTTGTCCGTGAGATGGGAACTTGAAGGTTTTATTAAACTCTGTGAGCAGTTCGCACAAGAAAATTTGTCAATACATTTCTTGGCTAGCCAACCTGAAATATAAAAAATTACGTTGTTCTTAAAAGGTGGTAACTGAACTTCTGTTGAACTTATGTGGTTGTATTCGGTTTGGTCTTCTATACTTAGTCCTGCGTCTAAGATGATTGAAGTTGTTTGGTTGACGTTTATGGCATCTGTGATTGGGGCTAAAGAAAGGATTTGCTCATCATTAGCAGAACTAACTTGTAGGGTCGTATCACTGTCTGGCTCACAATTGGATGAATCAGGAGGTCCATTAAATGAATGGTCATTGAATGTTGAAGGTTTCTTCGAAATTCTTTAGCAGTAGGGTTTCTGTTAAAACCACTTCTCTGACGGATAACGCCGAAAAGGTTTTCTATCGGGTTCTGATTCAACCGTCCTGTCATCAAGAAACCGTTCTCATGCATGTCATGGTATAGTCCCTATAGCAGCACCAATTGTCTGTTTTAGGCCTTCAAAGCATGGAAGGTTTGGACTGCCTTCTACAGACCAAGATTCAATGTGTGGGATGGCATCTTCTAGGCATTTTAATGACTTTCTATTACTTTTAGAAATTGTTTTTTTTTTTCATATAGGTTTTTACTGTTCTTACAGCCAAAAATGTAATTCAAAGAAGTTTTCCCGTCAATCTTCCTAAAAAGTCAGGCGTATTTTCGAGAGTTCGGCTATTGGAGAACCCTAAGTTTGGAGGCTGTTTTCATGACTTTGGAGACTGTGTGACTAAAAACTTGAGGTGCCAGTTTTACACTCATTTTCTGAAAACTCTGTGAAGTCACGTGTCTCTCTGATTGGCGCTGCTCTACAGTCAGTTGAGTTAGTCTTGTACAGTTCGTAAAACATATTGAGATTCCTCCACGGATTCAAAAGATTGTTCTTACACATTTTAAAAGATGAGGGAAATCAAAAACGCAATATATATTGAATATATCGTAATATATTTTGAAACATGATGTAGGGCGTGTCTGATGAAGGCCCCAATAGTGTAGTTGCAGCAGAATTCGACAACCCTCAGTCATTCACGATTGCTTTTGGGGAAAACCCAACATTACGTAAACTATTTATACATAAATCAATGACTAAGGTAAACGATGCGTGTTTTATAGAATTGTGTGACAACACATACGATACTGGACACTTCCAGGGATGTTTCAACCCTCTAATCATAAATACGTTTGCGTGTGTGGCTATGGTTCCCTCTCTGCCCAAAGGTCCCAAGTCTTGAAATCTTTCGACAACATCAAACTTTGAGTTATATTCTAAAGCTTGTTTTGTCGACATTTCGTCAATAAGTACCACACATTCCTTTTCGTCTTCTGTCATTGAGGCCGCTTTCTTTTTTAACTTTCTGAACACTTCTTCTCCAAATCTAGGTTTAACATTTTGTACATTTACCCAAATACGAATCTGGTAAGACTTGGCAACTTATAACATCTTTCTCTTAAAAATTTATACACGTTTGGAGACTAGTAGTAAATACTCAAAGCAATATTTCTCTCTTCGTCGCTCCATTTGACTTTTTTTATATGACGGAGCTGCATGCATAAAAATGTCAATGGTTCACCAGAAAGAAACATTGGTAAATACGAAATAACAGTATTTAAATCAATGGGTTTTTTCTTTCTGTTAAGAAATTGGATTGTGTTTCTTTTACTTTTCAACTGCAACTTTTGCCGAGATACAGTAAAAGTTTTTTCTTTCTCGGTGTTGGACTATTTTCAATGTTGCTGTTCAATCCAATAACAGAAGGGGCTGCGTTATCGTTTTAAAATTACTTCTGGCAAAGGTCTGAAGACATTATGAAATTCTTCCAACGTTTCTTCCAAATTAGCATTTTCTATATGATGTTCTGAAGGAGTAATATTCGACGTCAATGAGACTAGTTCGATGTCTTGTCTAGGGACGTCATGAATCCAAGGTACAGGCACAGCAGATGGATGATTTTGAAGCAGTCTATTTTTCAATGAGTTGATGAATGCTGTACATTTAAAATGAACTGAACACAGGACACGGTACCTCAATTTACTGTCTGGTAGTTCTGCAAAATCTTCATTTCCGTTGTTAACTATCCAATCTATGCATCTGTAAATAATAACTTTGCATTGGTCCCACAAAGTTAAATTTTATTATTTTAAACACATCTATCAGTTTATTTTTCCTTTGACCATAGTATAGGGAAAGTATAGTGATCGCAAAAAAATCGTTTTGGGACCGTCTGAGTACAAAAAAAGTGGTTTTTACAAAATGTCTGTCTGTCTGTATGTATATGTATTCGAACAAATTTGCACCAAACATGTCAATTAGGCACATATAGACGCATGAAAAACGGGTTTGAAATTTTTTGAAAAACAACCCCTTTTTTTGGCCAAAACCCCCCACCAAAAAAGCAATTATTATTTTTTAAATAAAAAAACGGCTCCAACGATTTTGATCAAATTTGGCTTATTTGTACATACCCTACCATATGCAAAAACCGCATCTTCTAAAAATTCTCGTGTACTAATAATAATAATATTTATTAGTTACTCTCCTACTTCAATGTATCCCCTCTCCTACTTTAATACAGTTATGAAGTCAAAGCGAATCTGTTTAATAATTTAAATATGTTTGTGAGAAAGTATGTGCCAGTTTCTGGTACCGTTTATTTTTTAAATAATTGGAATATAAATGCTAACTTTAGCAGTAAAACATATCTAACAAAATGGTCTCAAGTCCCTCTGATTTAAATAATTCTTTGTATAATAAATCATTTATCAGTGTAATTTATTAACGCACCACAAAAGTGAGATGTGTAAAATCCAATGTAAAATTCAAATTCAGCACCTCAAAAAACATAAAGAAAGTGAGTTTCGTCAAAATTGGTAATCAAATAACAAGTTTGGGTTTTACGTTCTCTTCAGAAGTAAAAACCAATATACGCCCTAAGATTTGTAATCAGGGCATAAAAACCCCTGTTTAAATAAGAAAGTTTTTTTCTCCGCGTTTTTAATGGTGGGAAGGGCACATATTGATAATTGGGAATTTAGGACTTTTCTGGTTAACTGTATACTATGAGATGCTTCCATCCTGCTCCACCATGGATTTTGAAAAACTCGGAATCAAACCCATGACTATCAATCCATAAATATATGTATTTGCAATTTGACAGTTTGAATCAATTGTTTGTTTTGGAACAGTTTGAGGCCTTACATTTTACAAATTCAAGAAACATAAAAACGGCCGTATCTACAAACACTTTTAATGTCCGCCTTTTAGAAAGGTAAAAAGATTGTTCGCACTAAATAGGTCTGCATGCGGGCAACATACGTGGAAAGTTTCATCTCTATATTGTTAGTGGTTTTTAACTAATAATGTTTAATTAAAAAATCACATACAGGCTGGTAGACGGAACACTAAGCATTTTAGAACATAACTTCATAAGAACTTTTTCAATCATTTTTACGCGTAGAATCATATCCTGAATGGCGTTTATCGCTAATTAGTGCGCGCCCCTCTTGGGGGTGATGTCCAGGATCAGACGGCAATACAACAATGTAACAAAATAAATAATTTTGTATTGCAATAAAAAATTTAATCAATTGCGCTTCATTTATTTTGACCCAGAAAACTGTTTGCACAAATTTTTATTAAATTTATGCAATTAGTAAGTACCCGGTACTTAAGGGTCTGCTCCAGTAAACGAGAAATCCACCGGAACGCAAACGCCTCTCACTATATCCCTATCTAAACAGTGCAATTTCTTGCGCTGACATTGCCTCATTTCATACCATTTTATAAGTCTATCTTTCGTAATTGAGTGTTGAAAAAAAACTGAATATTCTTTATAAAATTTCGGATCCTTCTTGCAAATTATTTTTCGTTATTAATTTATTATTGTGTTAGGAAACAAATTCAAACTTTGTACTTACAAAATGTCAAAATCAAAAGCATTTTAAAAAAATGTAAATTGCAAGACGGGTGCGTATTGTGACTGTGCTTAAAATGAGACCTTGCAAACAATTTTATGATAAAAAATAAACGAAATAAATGGTTTGAAATTTAACATTGCTCTTATGGGATAAAAATCCAAGATGGCTGCCACTACAGCAGACCCTTAATTGCTAGTTACTAAACTATATGTTGCAATATTTTTATTGGCAGAATCTATTTCACTTAGGAGGTAAAATGGAGGCAATACTCAGCGTTATTAACATTCCATAATTGATTAATAAAGCATAGGTACACAGTTTAAAACACGAAAAACTTAAAATGCTAAAATGTTTCTAAAGGCAATATTATGGATGTATTGTCTAGGCGGAGGTCCTACGTGTTGTGCGCATTTTTCGCCTACCAAATGTTGTTTCCTCAAGGGTTAATCCTTGTCTCACCCTCGTCAAACATCAACCTGGTGGGCTGTGCGGTATTTTCGCTAAATTCCAGTTGTGCGGATTTTTCGCGACACCCTTTCCTGGGCTGAATTCTTCCCATTTAAACTGTTCGTCTTATTGATATGTAGTCAGTCCTCTGTCATAGCTCAACGGCTATGGTACTTGCCTCATAAGCAAGACGTCCCGGGTTCAAATCCCGCGGGGGACCATAAAATATTAAAAACCCAAAAAAACATGCTCGTTAGCCGAAAGGCCAAAAGGGGCAAAGAAAAAAAAAAAAAAAAAAAAAAAAAAAAAAATGATATGTAGTCATTGGTTTTAATGATACTCATAAACGTGTTCTGGCGACTATGATTGGTGCTCATTTATTACTCCTCACCAGAGGTCTCACAATATGGATTACTGCAATAGCTCATCTTTCCTATGGAAATTCGCTTATGAGTATATTCATTATACTGTTCTTAGGATTATGTGGGAAGTGTTACAATCTATAGCAAAATTGGATGTTCAAAATAAAACCTGGAAAGTAGGCATACATTTGAAGTGCATAAATTTTAAGAATATTTATAGTAATTGCGATTTAGGTTTAGGCTAAGTACCCTCAGTCTAACAAATATGACATCACATATGACATACATTTTTTTAGAATATTGTAATAGGCTATTTTTTTTAGAAATTACTTTGCTTATCGATTCTTCGAAATGAAGAGTTGGCAAGAAAAGCGACAAGCCCATTGTCATATTATCGCGTTTATCATCTATCTACGCCTTATCACTGAGATAAAGCTAGGCTTAATAGTTCAAATCGTGTTGTTTTAAAGAGTCTATTAGGGCGTAGCTCAACGAGTTTTCTGATACGCTAAAAGTTACTGCTAGTCTATTTTTAGCGAATTTCGATAGGATAGATGAGCTACTCCAGCGAATTTTACGGTGAGACCTAAGGTCAGGAGTGTTTAATAAGCACCGATCATGGTACCCAGAACACGTTTTGTAGGGGGAGTTAGAGCCCTGGGGGCAGTCACTCAAAATTGTATACATAAGTTATAAGTTTACAGTTTCTTTTTTTAAATAAGCCACCATCGGTATATTGTAAACTATAAATCTGACACCAAAGTTTAAATGGGGAACCTTCCCTAGTTTTTTGAGAAATTATAAAATATGTAGTTAAAATATTTGTAAATGGCCGCCATTTTCCAATATGGCGGTCAACTTGCGAATATTTTGTGGATCACCCAGTATTTTATGATGATTTTGGATTTTTCAAGTTAAGACTTTTTTGTTCTTTATATTTTTTGATACGAATAACCGTTTAAAAGTTAGTGGAGTATAAAGTTTGTATAACACCCTAACTGAGCGGAAGATATTTTTGTATGGAAACGTTTTGTAGCCTACAAATGAAAGCGTTCTTAACACTAACAAATCATTGTTTAGACAAACAAATAACTTTTAAAAATCAACAAATATGGTTTTTGTTGATTTTTTAAAACCATAATGACCTATACAGATGAGTTAAGTGACAAAACTTCAAATCTGTCACACATGCAAAATGCAGTTGGTACCGGTAAAATATGTTAATTCCTCTGTATTTTGGTTTAAATTTTTTTACAAAAACCGTAGTTGATTTAAAAAATGTATTTGTCTAAATAATGTTTTGTTGGTTGTTAAGAGCGTTTTCATTGGTTCAAAACGTTTCCATAAAACAATATGTTCCGCTCAGTTAGGGTGTTTTAAAAACTGTAGGCTACACCCCTCTAACTTTAAGCGGTTAGTTGTATTAAAAAAACACCAAGAACAAAAAAGTCCTCAAATAACTTGTAAATTCCAAAGTCATCATAAAATATAGGGTCTTCCATAAGAAATTCGAAAATTGACCGCCATATTGGAAAATGGCGGCCATTTACAAGTATTTTAACTACATATTTGTTCATTTAAAAAAAAAAAACAGTGAAATGTCGTGCTTTACAAAAACATCTGAGAAATGTTTGAGATATTTTGGCATGGTGATTAGGTTATTATGAAATTTGTATGCCGAATACTACAAATCTATCTTACGAAACCGGCTGTCGTATCATTAGCTGCTGTAGCTCAAAAAACTGCACACTGTATATTCAATTTTCTTTCAACTTCAATAAAAAGGCCTTTTAAATCTATTCAAAAAGCCTAGTGTTTAGCATTACCTTCAATGAATAATCAAACAAAATAACTTTCCCTTTTTGTATATTTGTAGTGGTATTTAAGTTTCTAAAAAAAAAGATATTTAAATGCACATAAATCATTTACTTTTTTAAATTAAAAAGAAGACAATGTTTGAAGTAAAATCTTGCAACGTATGGTTTAAATAAAGGTTAGGTTCAGTTGGTTCACTGCATTTTACATAGTGCGTAACTTCTGTAGCACCTTAATTTAAAAATCTTCAGTTTATCCTCTTAACAAATTTAAAAGAATATGAAAACAAATCATAAACCTTAATCAGCAAATAAATATTTCCGTAAGCAAAACTAACTGCTAGGACAAAACTGTTTATAATAAATCTGAAAGCGAAGTCAAACTCTGTCAACTGTCGAGACAGTAGCTTAAATATTTAGAAAGTTGTGATTAGTATGTGACGTCACTTAATCCAATGGCTGCCATTGGCTAAGAAAAGATGGATTGATCCGCACGTAAACAAATGACAAACTTAGTTGTAGATAGAAGTACACATTAGCAGATAGTTAATTACCACAGCTTTCCTTCGTGTAACTTATCCTGAATCAGCGTTAAGTGTACAAAACGTTGACGGAACCAAGGCCACTTAAACCACTTTTATGTATTTAGAAACGCTAGACAGACGTGATTGTGTGTCAAAGTGCAACAACCGCTTTTTGAATCCAATTATTTAAAAATGTATTTTAATGTTGGGCTTATACTATTGGCAATGAATACAAGTGGTCTGTATTCATTGCTATTGGTTAAGACTGTAAAATAAAACAACTTATCACAGCCTTGTTATTTTTAGATATGTCGTACGTTTTTTTTAAGTGTTCAGCTAAAACCACATAATTTGAAATTAGTTAACAATGAAAAGAAAATGCATAAAAAGTCCTAGAAAACATTTTAAAATACTAGGCTGTACAGTATTAATTTTCCCTTTTTAGCGATTTCTCGTACTCCCAATGACATGTTCAGAATGACAGGTTTTGGAGTGTTATCTGAAAAAATAAATATAGAAGATTATTCTACACATCTTTCTTACATGATCTTATGCCCGTCTGGTTCCCCCAAAATCGGTCAAAACGTAGAACAGATACTATAAAAGTACCATAAAAACCGAGTTTATCCGCTGCGAGAGAAACGAAGCAGTTCAGAATCCGAAAGTGCAAGGTCGAGGTGCAAAGTGCCCATAATTCGAGGAAGCAAGGTATTGGTGCAGACTCTGAATACGAGTTTATCCGCTGCGAGAGAAACGAAGCAGTTCAGAATCCGAAAGTGCAAGGTCGAGGTGCAAAGTGCCCATAATTCGAGGAAGCAAGGTATTGGTGCAGACTCTGAATACGAGTTTATCCGCTGCGAGAGAAACGAAGCAGTTCAGAATCCGAAAGTGCAAAGTCGAGGTGCAAAGTGCAGTCCATAATT
>JAGFPH010000183.1:301925-359249 GCA_018207615.1 Philaenus spumarius | reverse complement strand
CTAAACTAAGACTAAACAAACGATGAAAATAGCTAAACAAACGATAAACTAATGATTTCATTCATTTTCGCTGCGGGTGTAAAACTAGCAGCGCCAAAGACATATTTTCGATTTCTTGCTAAACTAAGACTAAACAAACGATGAAAATACCTAAACAAACGTAAACAAACGATAAACAAACCATTTCATTTATTTTCGGGTAAATATTATGCTTTATGTATGGATTTTTGGTTATGGATTACTGAGCCTAAACAAATGATGAAAATGGCTAAACAAACGTAAGCAAACAATAAACAAACGATTCCAATTATTGTTGGAAAGATTTTTGAATTGTGCGCTGCTGGTGTGAACTTAGCAGCTCCCATTTATTTTATTTAATAACTCATGAACTAAGGTTAAACAAACGTTGAAAATAGCTAAACAAACGTAAACAAACGAAACTGATAATTTTATTAACTGGTAGTTATTAATGCACCTAGGGAATGGCTGAGGCTAACCAACACAAAGTTGTAAAATATAATACATCTTTCCCATCTGGAACCCAGAGCTGAGAAACAATCATCTGACAATTTTTCTGAGAAACAATCATGAGAGGCACTAGAAGCAATTAATTGTTTGATGAAAAGAGTGAAGTAAACATGATTTTTGAGAAAATTATCGATTTTCAATAACTCAAATCTCGAAAAAAGTTGGGAATTTGACAAATATGTAAAGGAACAATTTTATAGTAAATTTAATTAGCTTTAAAGTTTATTTTAAATATTTTCTTCTACAATGCACCGTTTCCGAGATATAAATACAAATAAAACAAATGAGAGCTTTTCACCCCCTCCCGCCTTTAGCTCACCTCCTAGGGGCGGGGACTTTTATAGTATCTTTTTACCTCCTAACTATTCCTAACAAAGTCCTGAAGTAAAACGAATGAATACTTAAATGTTAAGAAGCGCAGGTCTTATGGACTCAATTCTAACAGATTTTACAAACTTGGCGCCCTAAAGATTTGTAGTTGGGCACGACTCCGAGAGGAAGCGCTGGCAAACCATTTAGCGTGTGGTGGAGAGCGAGAGAGCGCGAGATAGTGTTTCTCCCCTCTCATTGGTATAACGATAATGCAATTCATTTGTACTATATTTAGATTACCTGCCGAGTGGGGCTGGCTGAACGAAGGGTTTACCCCACTCACACAAGCACAGGGAATCAAAACTTTCGCTATTGCGTTATATACAATCCCAGACACAATCGCGTTTTGTTTGTTTAGAAACTAAATATAACTTATAAAGGTATTTTCAGGAACACAATTTGTTGTAATTATTTTCTAATTGATATTGTAAATATGGCTATTATCTTTTAAGTTTAAATTTTCAATTGCGTATATAACTTTGTAAATAATTAAGTAATAATATATTTTGTATTGCTACAAATATATTTTGTCAGTAAATATATCTATTTCGTGTATGGAAAATTAAATTTGTATTGAGTTTATAATACTTAGTAAATAATGAATTAATAGTTTTGTTTCTCGTTTTATTGCTACACGCATATTGACAGTCCAGTTTATAAATATAATTAGTTTATACTGCAATTTCTGAAAAATAAATAAAATATAATCTTTAAATTACAATCAGCTATGTATGTAAACGTTTGTTTTAAATACCTTCCATTTGTTATACAATTGACAATTTTTTAAATACCAAGTTAGAATTATCTTCCTCAGAAAATTAAAATAGAATTCAAAAAAGTAAAACGCAAGCCGGATCTAAAATTTAATACAGAATCTTTAGTTTATTTCTCATCACGCAAACATAAAAATTATATAAAACGGTAAAAAAATTATAAAATTGTTTGAAGTGAGTCAATGTCAAAGCACTCTGCTCCCTGAAACTCATTGTTAAGCCTATCCTCGTGCGAGTTACCGATTGCTTTCTCTTTTACTTGAGCAGACCATGTATAAAAAAAATCGTTTTTACAGAAGTTTTGAATCACTTATTAAATTATAAAAATATGTATGTCAAGTTCAATGGACAACATTTTATTTAATCGCCATGTTTTTTATTTAAATGTTATATAATTTGAAAAAGATGGCAAATAACTTTGTAGCCTTGGTGAAATCTGTGATTATACAGGTATAGTCTAGTCTTTGACAATATAACCTTAATAACATTCAAATTTAAAATTGTAATGAATTATGGTCGAATTTCGACCACTGAGCGATCACTAGATTTTTGAAATAATCAAACTAACCAAATGCTCCAATACACACCACCTACAACTGCAACGGAATATACAGCAATTAATATTAAACGCCTAAATATTCATTGCCTGCCGTCTTTTCTCATTTGACTGAAAATAGCTCTGCTTCATTTTCCGTCTCTTTCTTTCATATTCAGTCGCTCTCGCTCTGTATGGTCGTTACATACCAGAAAAATAGGGGAAGAAAACATTGTATCTCGCGCTCTCTCGCTCTTGATCTCGCACAAAATCATACGACATCGTTCAACCAATCTTAATATAATAATAAAGAAAACGCCTTACATTTCTTTCTTTCGTGGACTTATAAATAAACCCGTCTCGTCTAAATCACAGTTTGTACAAATTATCGATGATGTTTCTTTTACCTTAAAAATTATCTCAAGTATTGCTTACATATTGTATTGAAAAATATCATGAAAAGCATTTTAAGAAAAAATACTAACATTTAGTAAATAAATTACCTCTAAAAATTTTGCTTACACAGCCACAATAAATAGGAAAAGAGAATACAAAAGTGTAAATATTCAAAGCAAATGAAATATATATCAGTCAAGTGATAAAGTTAGAATAAAATTGTAATTACTTATCAAATTACTACATCACTTCATAAATAAATTAACATTAAAAAAACATATTAAACTACCAATCTTTGTAACTCTAATATTATACATTTGTCACTAATAAATAAGAAGAATCTGAGAAAAATTTATAGTAATAGATATTTGTTTTTTTACGTTAAAGCACGCAGTACCTTTTGTCGATTACAAAAAAAATCTCCTACATTGATTAAGTTATTGCACCTTTCTTAAAATAAAAAACATACAAAGTTTAACAATACTGTATAGGATTACTCTTAAATTTAAAGGTGGAAAGAGAAGACAAAAAATGAAAACTCAAGAACAAATGCTTTTGTATTTAGCAAAAGGGATGCATTTTAAATTTAAATATTTAATTTTATTATGAACTTCCTTTGAAATATTAATAAATAGTCAAAGTATAAAAGTTTCTATATTAACTGTAACTTTCTGTTCTTCATAGCGAACTTTTCTTCAATATCGTTAGTTCCAATATGTTCTCTGAGTATTTTCTTCTCTATGTACAACAAAGATAAGTTTGAAAATCTTTCTTGAACCCATAAATTCGTTTCCTTAGTCCGACTAGCCAATCGTAGACCGAGTGAGAGGGAGAGGGGAGAAACACTCTCTCGCTCTCCACCGCACGCTAAATGGTTTGCCAGCGCTTCCTATCGGAGTCGTGCCCAACTACAAATCTTTAGGGCGCCAAGTTTGTAAAATCTGTTAGAATTGAATCCATCAGACCTGCGCTTCTTAACATTTAAGTATTCATTGGTAAAACATTGTCGCATATTCCATGCACTCTACACCCCTCTTTTGAGCACTCATTGACTGGACTACATGTATTTGTTGTAACAATAAAATTAACTAAATAATGTCAAATATAGGCAACTAATGCAATAACAAAAACTAACACATGTTATTATGTATGTACTTGCAGTATGTAAATGGACTTATCTCAATGTTATTAGCAGTCTTTTAAAACGGGGCTCACACATTCCCTCATCGTTGTGTTCCTGTAATACATCGCAGGAGTAATCATCCTCGTTAATTCTTCATAAGTCTCCTTCTTTATTCTATAGAAACCGATAAATTTATAGTCCGATTCCTGCAATTATTCAGCCGCAACGAAGATCCTGCAATGGACATTTGTTTCAAAGTACATATGTGTACACAATTTTGTAATTTTCCTCATTCTGTAGCACTAACAGTAGAACATGATAATAATATCTTCATCACTGCACATCTGCCGCGATTTGTTTTTGCGGGTTCAGTGGAAATACAGAAGGGTGCGATTTGGAAACTGCGTCATAGTACTGTAGTCTTCAGGACTTGGCACCTTTTTAACACGTTCACTGCTAGCAAATTTCGTATTTCCTACGCTAGGAACTGACCTTTTATTGAAGTGATAACTTCTATTGGCTTGTTGGGCACTTGACTATGTTTCTGAAATATCGCGTCACGAACTTTTTGCGTAGACACAAGTCAGAGTATATGCGGTACATAGTATATATAGACAAGTAAGCTCGTGCTTCCGTATTAAAATGTAGCTAGTAACGTTTCAAACGTAATCCTGAAGGCAATTCGCCCGGAAACCGTGCTCTTTCTTACCGCGACTGGTATAAAAAATTACAATTTATATAAACTTTGTGCTATTACAAACTACGAACGTTTTAACTGGTTACTCAAAGTGCCTTGTAGTATCGCTGCTCGGCCTCTTGGCTAAGATCAAAGTGTAGTATCTGTTCTTGTCAGCTTAATGTGTGAGTATAGTGTGAATCGTCGAGTGTTCAAACGGTCTTCTGCTTTAAATACAGTGGAACCTCAATAAATAGAACCTCAATAATTCGAAATCCTTGATAAATAAAAAAATTTTATTCCCCTTGAACTACCCTATCTTTTGCAATGTTAATTTTACCTCTACAAATCGAATAGTTCACGAGAAACACCTTGATTAATCGAAATTTTACGGTATTTTCCGTCGTTTAAGTATCTCTATAAATCGAAGTTTTAGCTCAAAAACCTCTATAAATCGAAATCGTGCAACCGCCGCACCTCTACAAGTCGAAGTAAGGGTAAGAAACACTCTATTAATCGAAGTTGTATGAAATTTTCTATGATTCAAAACATCGATACTGTATTTTACTGCATCGAATTTTGGCAGGAAATACCAATCCTTTATTCTGTCCAACTTCCGCTCCTGTTGCGATCCATCTCAGTCTTGGGCCAGAATTTGAAAGTGCTTGTACTGTAGATACAGTGTCTCCTTTGTTTTGGAGTGTTTAGTGTTAGTGAGTTTTTTTTAAGCCAATTTGGCATTATTAACCATTACAATATAGTACTGTAATTAATATTAATTCACAATGTGCAAAACTCCGTATTTTAGAAGGCAATCAATTCTCCTGGTATTTATTGCTTGCACTGAATTGAACCTCTATAAATTGAAAGTTGGGGAGGATGAACCTTGATAAATCGATTATTTATCATTCGAAATACTCGATAATTCGAAATTTTCCCGTTCCCCGTGGCATTCGATTTATTGAGGTTCCACTGTATTTGATATTGTGTTGGTGCGGTCATCGGGAATGTTGTTGTGTGCTGCCACCTGCAATTACTCAGAACTACTAGCCCATAGGCTGTTTACTCATAGCAACTTCGAGTATATTGTATATCGGTGAAAGTTTTAACGGTTTTTATTTGGCCGTTTGAATACTTTTAGTATCATTTGAATAAATTAACAGTTAATTTGAATAAGTCCAAAATATAACTTAAAATCGTTGTCTTATTTTTTAATAGTAGCCTACTAAAATTTCTGATATAAATATTTCGTCACCTCTTTTCACATGATTTACTATATACGTAGAAAGTGACTCATAGATAAGAGTGTTGAATTTTCTATGTTGGATTCGTTAATACAGAAAGTCGGTAAGTACAATGACAGTTGCAATTATATTTATTATTATTTGAGGATTTTCCCTAACTTTTTTAATGGAAAATTTAAAACCTTTGATTACGCATATTAAATCTGATAGACAGAAAGGAAATCATATTATATTTTTTTAAATTAACACTTTTAAAGATAATTAACAGTTTTAAATAATTAGACTAACAATTTTTAAAATTTGAAAGTTTCTACAATTTCTTATAAAATTTAAGAAATTTAAAACCATATTACAGTTTTTTAGTCAAAGCTAAAGAATTTACTCTATTTTGAATTAAACAAATGGAATATGGTAAATTTTCATATTGATTATTTATAATTTGATATAATTAGATTATATACACGCTTAAAATGGAATAAAAATGTGTAATGTATAATGTGAAAAAATATATTAAATGCAATTTTCTGCAGATTTACTGGTAACTGAAAATATACTGAAATTACTTATTTACAATTTTTAGGAGTTAAGGTAGGCTCCCTAAATTCAAAACGGTGAAGTTGGCAACCAATTTCAATGTTAAATAACCTAAACATACTAAACTTTCACTATTAAGCATATTTTTGTCAAAAAACGAAAGCTGTATTTTTTTCTTCAAGTAAAATAGATTGTGGGTGTTGATTGCTACGGTTTTTTGCAATATCTCTTTTTGCAACTGCGTAAACAATTAATAAAGTTTACTATTTTTTACTATTTATATCATACGTTTATGAAAACAATATAACGGGTTTTGAAAATGTATTCAGCAATCAACATCCGCATATGACAGTACTTCAAAATGAAACCAAATTTTTAAATTTATTCCACGAATTACGGGAAAAAATGACTTATTCTGTAGCATTGCACTTATGGGAATCAGAGTCAATATGGCGGACAGGATAGCCTCCCCTTAAGAATAATTTGAATCATTAATTATGCAATTTCAAAATATGATGTAATATTTTTGGACCATATATTGACTTGTGTAATTTGTTGGCCCTTATTCTCCTCTAATATTAATAATGATAAAAATATAAATAGGTCATAGAAGTTATCACTTCCAACGTTTGCTCTTAAACACACCCATTTTAAAAATGTTTATAGCCTAAATGAGTAGAAATTACTTTATTTTTTATTTTTTAACATTTCTACCTAATAATTACTAATATTTTAAAGCTGACGCTCATGTGCGTCCATAGCACATAGGCTTAAAATTGGCGTGCGAAGCACTCAATTGACTGTGCGTCGGACGCTTCTCATAGTGTTCAGTGTCAAGCTCAGCTCACATGTGCGTCCTTAGCAGTGAACGTGTTATAACCCCATGTGAGGATGACAAGATACTCGAGTCGTCCAGTCTCTCAAGTCTACTAGCCTCCAGGCAACTAACTCTTAGTATCCCCGTGAGAGGACGGTCCTAAGATGAAAATGTGATCTTAGATTACAAGATTTAATTACAACGATTTACGTTCAACAAAATTCGAGCTGATCAAAAGTTCAAGCAAATTCATGACACATAAATCTTAAACCATTATTTGACGAAAGTCAAAACATAATAAAATCCAAATCTGGAGCTAACATAAACTTCCCGTTACGAAAATAAACTCAGCAAAGAAAACACTCAAGAAGTTAGGCCTACTAAAATATTTGTTTGTAAATAATCAACCTACTACCATGTTTATGCTTCTTCTGTTCTTATGAAGTGTTCCAATCTTGTTATTAGCGAATTTCCAGAGGAAAGATGGCTAGGCCTACTACAGTGACCCTATATGGTAAGACCTAAAGTCGGGAGTAGTAAATAAGCACCGATTTTACACGTTTTTAGGGTGTCATTAAAAATTGTATATAATATGTATATATGTGTTTACACTCTAACGACCGCATTTTAAGACCGATTTTAACCAAATTTGGTACACACACGTCGGTTGAATCCAACAACCGGAAGAAAGTTTTTTTGACCGGAAGTAACTATTTTATAGATTTTTCGCACTAGAATTAAACTTTTAGGATTTTAAATAAAAAAATAAATGAAGGACGTAAATTATTCTGCACGTTTCGTATTTTTACACCAAGACCTTATAGTTCGCTTGGTTCCCCCAAAATCAATCAAAACGTAAAATACCTAAGAGAACCCATTTCAAATCGACGTATGGGATTTTACCGTGGATCTTCTGATACGAGGCCGACGACCTAGTTTGGTGCGTGTGACGTAGCTGGAGGCTTGGGTGCAAACAAATTCTACTACAGATAGCGCCAATTAGGATGAAGCTCGAAGAGGGGAGTGTGCAAGTCTCCTACGCCGGCTCCGACCACATTTCCCCTCTCGCGGCGGAGTACAGTCAGAGAACCGCTCCACGCGTTTGTCTGCCGCCTGCCTAATTCATGTCTGCTCAGTAGTTGTGTTGATTGTATATCAACACTTTTTGGTGGTGACTGTACTGAAGACTCACAGTCGAGTAAGAGAGGGTAAAACGTTACAGCGCTTGCTCAAGTGGCGCTTCACGCTGCCTGGCACTATTTGTAATATATTTCGTACACGTAGGCAGCTGATGAGCGCCTTCGTGAGTAGACCAATTTCCTAAATTGTTGGTCAAAACCCTAAAACATATCAAATTAATTTTGGAAATTCTATAAACTTACGTCAGCGGTTCAGCTGCGTGATCGAATTACTTTAATTTCTGGTATTTTATAGTACGCTTGTCAAAAATAAGTTGATTAGCACTCTGGAATTAATTTCACATTCACAATTTAATATACTTTATTTTACTATTTCGTATTTTGTACAAAAATGACAACTGTAAATCAGGGGCGAATACAGGATTTCATTTGGTCATAAGAAGTCGAAAACAAAATTACTGGGGGGAGGGGGGGGCAGTCGAAACAAATGGGGCCCGGGGAAATTTAAAAAAATAAAAGTCACTAAATAGTATTTCTTATGCATTTCTAAGTCATAAATATTATCTTGAAATAGCAAGAGTTTCTTACAGGGTTGTATAAAACAACAAATTCGCAAACTTACAAGCAATCAATTTAAAATCTCAAGAGATTTTTTGAAAATAACTATTTTTACAGTTATTATATTATTTTTATATTGTGTCCTAAAAAAAATACATTTTAGGTTTTGAAAATAAGCCGAGATAGAAGAACGTGCTTAAAAAAGCTAAACTAATGCAGTAGTACAATACTTTTGGCTGTTTCATAAAAAATTATGTACCTATTAAAAAAAAAGAAAATAATTACAAAAAAAAAAAATTAATTTATTGAACACAGTGTTCATGATGGGCAGGTTAAAAGTACAAAAACAAAGTAAAACATAAATGACTACACATTTATTCTCATACAGTTCTCAGTTCTTAAAAATTCAATGCAATCCAGAAGGGCAGAAAGATACCTTTTCATCAATTAGGCATAAAACTCTTCTTCCTTACGGCAGCTATTTTTAGCAAAGCAGACATTGGGATTCACAGGTATGTCTCGATATCAGTCTCTTCACCCATATTTCCACGAAGCCATTACATGTCTTCAGCTGTCGCGTCGCAGTGTCGAAAAGTCCTCTCTGCAATTGCTGCATTGACAGGGAATGTAGCAAGAATACAAAGGAATTTGTTTATTTTCGAGAACTTGTCCTTATCAGAACTCTCGATTGGGCCTAAAACGGAATCAGAAAGTTTAGCCTGTTTTGCTACCACACGCTTCTACTTTTGAATCCATAGTTAAAATTTGAGATCCGACTCCTCGACGTTAAAGTTAAAATCAAACGTATAACTGTGACTCGACTGAGACTGAACTGTGACTGGACTGACGTGTGTGAAGCGACCTTAAATCAGGCCTTAAAAAACATTTTGGGTGGGGTCATGACCCCCTGCTGTAAATAAACTAAAGTTAATGGCATATACTATTCGTCCGATAATTATAAAATACAGACGAATTTAGTTTACACGGTAGAGCCTAACACTTGTCTGATTTTGGAGCCCCACGATGTATGCAAATTAAATAAATGAATTACAAAATACAGATGGATTTTTAGTTTATATTTAAGATTTATTGCTGGGCCTGCGCAGTTTAAAATGAAATGAGTTAAAATCGAGATTAGCAAGAATAGAGAAAGAAATCCTTTTTATTTCGCGTTCCTGCCTCCATCTTGTGAAGATTCAGCTCTGTTGTCAGACAACGGTTTATTAAGCTACTATTTGACATCATTTGGAAATAATACAAATGTTTATACAACAATTTTACTAATTATTATTCATTTGTAGGTATATTTATTAAATCTTAATATCTTTAATGCAGCACATAACATCGGTTGTACCATTGACTATGTAAGCATGTACTTATATAGTCAATGGTTGTACCTTTTTCTAACCTTTTCTGTGACCTTATTTTTTGTAATTTTGTTTGTGTGATCAGTAATGTTTATTTTGTTTTTAGACATTAAATCATGTTTGTATTTGGTTATTTTCTTATTTCCTAATTGTTTAATATTTACGAAATAGTCTTGTAATACAAATACATTGTTGTATTATTTAAAATATTGTATACAAATTTACTTTTGTACAACAAATTATAAAACTCGGTAAGCCAACTAAAGTGCAAACTTATAGTTTGAGTACATGAGTTTTAAGAGTAAATTTACAACGATTGATAGTATAAAACGCTACAATTTTGTTCATAAATTTTCAAGGAGGAGTACCTTTCTATTAAGAGGTGGTCCCTCCCCCTGAACCTCAACACCATAACCAAGAGGGCCCCGCAAGGTCTAGATCCGCCACTGACTAGTACCCTACTTTGCATTACATGTTTACGTTTATTGATTGACAGGTGCTAAAGTGAATCCGCTCGACTTATTGCGGTTAAATATTGTACAGAGTAGAAACCACAGAGCATAATAAACTTAATCTCTGGGTTATGGATCGTTAAGCACAGGTTTTTATGAATTTTACGGTTCAATGAAGCCAATGGAATCACTAATTCAACTATTATTTATTGCTCTAAAACCAACTGATAAAATAGGATTACATCTGTACAGTACATTAGCTGTTGTAACCGAACCGGCTTCTCTTGAGTAAGATTCTGCTGGAGTACAGATCTGCCTTGCAAGAAATTTGTTTATCAGTGTTAGGCTAATTTTCGACTAAAGTAATTTTTATTCGTAGCTCATTTTAAATATCGCGTAAATACAATGTTTCACTTTCTGTAAGGTTAAATAATGTTTTGTCTTATTTTTTCAATCCTCAAATCATTATCTAAGGTTAACTAGGCGTGTCCTGTCATTCTTATCAGCTGATTAAAATCGAGCAGTGTGAAGTAATTGTTATAAATTAATGATTTAAAAAAAAACGTGATTTACAATCGTAATTTGGAGATACTCATAGGCCTACACTTATCTTTTTGAAGTGAAAACTTCTTTAGGCGCACCGAGCACTTTTTGAAATAAACTACGCACTCGCACTTGGTGAGACGCTTTGCAGTTTTGATTTCGTCGATGATTTCTTCTTTTTCATTGGCTTACACATAAAATTTGTATTGAGACATTAAAAACAGTTTTTACTTGCTTCATGTTTGCATCATTTATATTAAAATTGAAAATAAAAACACAGAACACAATTTTCACAAAAATAAGTTTAATTTTCAAACGCATTTCGACGACAAGTCTTCATCCTTAGTTGCATTTAAGCTACAACAAAATTATAACCATTGAAGAAACAACACTAGTGTTGAAATAGTGTTGTTTCTTCAATGTTATAACTAATGGAACAAGGTGTTATGCTACATATTTTATTCTCTCTCATAGCAAGAAACAACCAATAGGGTCAACATAATAGTGCAAGGTAATTTTTAAGTTTACAGTTAAAACTAATAAGAACAACTATATTATGCTTTAAGTAATGAAAACAAGTGCTTAATTTTTAAACACAGGTTAAATTACATGTTTACAATCACAGTGTAATAATAATTGACCGAGCGAAGCGAGGTCTCCGTTTTAGCTCGACCGTTCGGCATTTCGTCTGTGTGTCTGTCTGTCCATCAGTCTGTATGTCTTGACTGTCTATCTATCTGTCTCACGATTACGGCCAAACGCCTTGACCGATTTTGAAGATTTTTTGCATGAATGTTCCTTATTCCTAGGCCGAGCCATGTATACATACGGCTTTTCCATTTTTCATTTTAACCCCTTAAATAAAATAAAAATGGCGGCCGGACCGTTTCTCTCAGTGTAAGCTTTTTTCCAAAACAAGTTTGTGGCTTAAAACCGTAAGTCGAATTTAAAAACTAATAACATTTTGCTGGTAGCAAATTTGATTTTAAACAAAATTGTATTCTTGATGTTTTTCCGTATCTCTAACAGTAAGCTCACAAAATGGCCATTAACTTTAAATTTGTTAACCATGTTTGTTTTTGTATTTCAGCCATGTTTTTATACGTTTATTCTAAATTCAAAAGTGTTCCATTTTTTTTTTTTTTTTGTAGATAAAGGCTCTAAGAGTTTATATATGCCAGAAAAAAAAAGATTAAATTAAAATTAACAAAGTTATTAGCTTAAGAAACAAGCATGTTCAGTAACGAAAGGAAAAAGTTCAACTTTAGGCCTACATAAAAAGTAGTAAACATTTTTTGTAATTTTTTTCATAAATGTAAAAAAGTTTCGTAATTTAGTTCTACATAGAACTGTATAAAAATATTTATTAATTTCAAATTTCTTATTTTGAAGACACCAGTTTTTATGTTCCTACTACAAGACTGCTAACAAAACTAGGCCTGTTTTGAATAGTAATTTAGGAATATATCCTTTGCCCAAAATAGACATATTATTATAAGAAAGTGTAGAGGATAAATCAAAGAATTGAACTTTATGCTTGTAAATTATTAATTCATAAAAGTATTTTACGTAGCTTTACTTGAATTACAAAATGAGATGAAACAAATGAAACCTCGCGACATAAAAAAAGGACATACAAAAAATGACCGTTGGACAACGTGGGAAGTGTTGGTACATGGGTTGAGATCACCTTCACGACGCTTCATCATCGTTTGTTTTCATTATTAGCTAATGTCCATAGGAAAAATGAGCTATTGCAGTGGCCCTTATGATAAGACCCAAGGTCGGGAGTAGCAAATGAGCACCGATCATGGTCCCCAGAACACGTTTTGGGGTGTCATTAAAATTCATATATATGTATAAATGTACGTATGTGTTCGCAATCTAGCGGTCGCATTTTAAGTCCGATTTGGGTTGTCTACGTCGCTCGGACGAGTTCGTTAGCCAAAAAAATCCACCAATCGGAAGCACGTTTTTTGGCTGGAAGTAACTATTTTTTTAGATTTTTAAATACTAATAAAATATATAACTATGCGTACACAAATAACAATAAGTGATTCGGTTTTAAACCTCGATTAAATTCACGGATTAAGTTCGCGGACAGTGTGTAATATTGAAATATAGAAAATTATAGTTCATGTTCACGAGGGATTTTTAACTTTCCCTTTTATCGTAGCTTCTTTTATATAATAACCCCTTGTAAAAATATACCAGTTATAGTTTACAGTTACAGAAAAAATTAAAATTGTCAAGCATGACGGGGAAATCAAGCTTTATGCTTAGATTAATTCCTCACCTATAGATTAAAGAAAATTTGAAAGCAATGCTTTCCATGTCAATGGTGAAATTTTGGAAGAATGGAATTTAGACGGCATAAAAGTTAACCAGTATTATAATAAGGAAGTATTGATAAAGCTGAGACAAAGATTCAGGGAAAACTGCCAAACCTTTGGAAAGTTTTTCATTCTTCACCATGCTCCTGTCCACACAGCACTTTCTGAGAAGCAGTTTTGACCGAAAAGAACGTTACTACACTCTTGAACATCACACATATTTGCCCTATTTAGCATCGTGCGACTTTGAACTTTTCTCCAAATTTGAAACTCATTGCATAAGTATCCAAGTCACAAATAGATACAACTAATTTTACTTTTTATCCGTCGTGTGACTTCGTTCAGCGTATGTCTATGACGCGTTTCGAAACATATTATTATATTTCATCATCAGATATTAAAACATTAAAACGATCACATTACATATAACACAAAAACATTTAACGCACAACACAAAACACACAACTGTGACATGCAATCCGGGTAGACGTCTACTTTGACTAGGTACCCTCGCAAAAAGTAATAATACAGTCAATTTGTGCTCAAAAGAGCCCCTTGCGGGAAAGTTTTAGGGTAGTTTTGATTTATTCCATTTTGTTTGTTTTGTGTGTGTGCTGAATCCGAATCTGATGTTTGCTTACAAAATTTATTGACTCAACATTTAAAAAAAAGGTAAAAAATCTCATTTTTGTATAAGTAGTTCACCGCGAAACAAAGTAGACGTCTATCCGAATTACATGTCACAGTTGTGTATTTTGTGTTGTGAGTTAAATGTGTTTGTGTTATATGTAATGTGAACGTTTTAATGTTTTAATATCTGATGATGAAACATATGTTTCGAAACGTCATAGACATTCGCTGAACGATGTCACACGACGGATAAAAGGTAAAATTAGTTTTTCCAAAGGTAAATCAGGGACATTTTTTGAGTCAGTTTATGCTGTAAAATAAACGGTACCAGATAACTGCCACATACTTTCTCCTAGTTGAAACTTTATACCTTCCCAAGAGTAGCGTAGGAGGTGGTTATTTAGAATTGCAAAAGTTGGACATACCATGGAAAATATTAGATGTATGTAATACCATTGTATTTGGATAACCTAATAGAACTCCGATCCAATGCAACATTTCAATCCACTGGAAATTCGACGATAGTGGCGCTATCTATTGGGGAAACGACGGAAGAGGTGTGGAGCACCAATGCCACCAATGATTTTTCCCTAGCGCTACCTCGGGTCGCGATCATGCACTATTTACCCGACAACCTTTTTTTCGGCACACAACCCCCGTATGTATGCATGATCTATTTTATTATTCATGATCTATGGTAATACACATCCATATTAAGTTTCATATTAGTTTCATTCAAAATATTAACTAATAAATATTATTATTATTATTAAAACTATTCGATCGATTTCGAACAAATTTGCACCAAACATGTCAATTAGACCTGTATAGATGCACGAAAAAGGTTTTGACAAATTTTGAAAAACAACCCCCTTTTGGGCCAATCAGTTATTATTATTACTACCTAAATGAGAATTTTTAGAAAGATTCGGTCTATTCCATATGGTAGGGTACATTAAGGGCTACAAATAAGCCAGATTTTATCAAAATGAGTCGTTTTTGAGAAATTTGGATTTTTCTCGTCTTTTTTGGGGGGGGGGGTAAACCCCTTAAATAAAAATGTGGAAAAATGAAAAAAACGCCTAGAGATATTCCAGTACTACACCTACATACCAAATTTCATCAAAATCGAAAACTATGGTCTCTAGCTCTGAACAAATCCTAACAGACTCACAGACACACGGACAGACATCACCAAAAAAACATTTTTTTGGGTTCAGGGAGACACAGATAATTCCACTAAACAATTTTTTGGGGTTCAGGGAGCACCAAAACAGATAATTCCACTAAAAATTCAAATTCGAAAATTTGGACGAATAGGGGGGAGAAAGTAAAAAAAAGGCAGATGTATTGAAACAGCTGACAGAAATTGATTTTCACCATGCCTTCGAACAGTGGAAAACAAACTCCAGCCATATATTTGTGAAAATGTGGAGTAGGCTATATTGAAGGAGGCAAGCGTTAAAATTGTAATACATATAAATAAAATTGAGTTATCAATCACGTTTTTTGATATACATATAGGCTACCTTTATAGACTCTTAAGCAAACAATTTATAATTACACTTTCAATTTTGTAAACAGTTTTTTTATAAATATTGGAAAAAGTAGGCAATTCTGCAACCATTAGCCTAATATTTTACTTAATTTTACTGATTTTCAATTTCAAATCTACCTATTATGGGTTTGATTGTAATTTTGTAACATATAATTCTATTACTTTGAACTCAGAAAATAAATTGTAGGACAAAAAAGAGTTGTGATAAGCTTTAGTCAGATGTGTAAGCCAGTTACCACGATTCCAAGATGTGGTTTGTCAAGTAGCCTAATAACAACGAGGAAAATAACTATCATAAACTTCCATTGAATAACGAAGACCTTTTCAGAATCACAGCTGATACAGGAAACAACAGTGTGGTTTATCTTTGTGGTTAAGCCACAAGAAAATGATTTCTTCATCGTGAACTTGTCTTCATAAATATTAAGACATTATTTCAATTGTTTTATGTGATTTGGTTTCACCTTTGCTTATTTTCATCTTTTGTTAAGAAATATATTTATAATCACTGTCTCAAATAAAGCTAATTGTGTTTCTCTACTCTTAACAATAAAAAATCGTCTTATTGACTTATAAGATAGGGTATATGTGAACCCACCTAGCTTCCTTCTCCTTGATTCCCGGAGCCATAGTTTATATATATTGTCTATATCTAGCCTATATATATATAAGAGGCTTTGTCCTGACTGAATGACGGACTGACAAAATAGAATCAACATGGAGCAAAAACTAAAGATACAAATACGAAAATTTAAAGGTATATTGGTTATGGGGTCATAAACGCACACTAAGAAAGGATTTTGCAAACTTTGTATTTTAAAGAGTAAAAACAGTGAAAATTCTGTTAAAACATCTGTTCGGCTCAAAAGCTTAGCAGCACATGTTGCCATTCATTACCAAAACAAACGACTTAGCAAATTTAGAATCAGTTTATTATTATTCACAACTAACAGCTTTTTTAGGTTAGATTAACAAACTAAAAGCAAACACAACAAAAAATTTTCAGGTGTGCTTGAAACCACACGGGAGAAGTGTAAACTTCTATGGCGATATTCTGATATTCTGATTTACACTTCAAAAGTAGCCTACAGAAAATATTAAATAAAAACACATCCTACGAAAAAAGGAAGCGCAATGTCCATTTCCAAGGTATTACGAATTAAACTAATTGAACACAACTTACGAAAAGAGGAAGCACAATGTCAATTTCAGAGGTATTAACCAAGTAAACTATTTTAACACAACTTACGAAATGGGGAAGCACAATGTCCATTTCAGAGATATTACCAAGTAAACTATATACTCTGCTAGTTATACACTTGTGTACTATATAGCAGAAAGTGACGGGTGACGGTAAAATCCGATTTACCGCCAGCAATTTTTAGACGAGATACGCCTATAGAAGTTTACACTTCAAATCAAAAACTGCTTACTGTATTATAACTCAAACATCTGGTATTGTTTCCTTTAGTTGGTAATATCAAAATTTGTTTGAAATGTTGATTATTTATTATTTAAATATTAATGGTGAAATTACATCGCATGCCACGATTCTAACTATTGGTTGCGAAGCGAACAGGGGGGATCCCCTAGTAATTATAAAAGCAGCTTTGTCCTGATAGACATAGAATCAACGTGGAGCAAACACCAATGAAGATACAGATACTAAAATTTAAAGGTATATTCATATGTTATCTTAGACTCACACTAAGAAATGATTTTCAAACAAAAACACTTTTTCGAGACTTCAACTCGGGCTTTTTTTTTAATAACTGTCAAAATCGGTTTCCCTTGCCCCAAAACATTTAAACGATACCACACACTGTATTTTTTTAAAGTTTTACCCAAAAACGTTATCCCGACGGGCTACGAATCTTTAACTGTAAAAATCGGTTTCCCCTATCCAAAAACATATAAAACGATATCCCACACTGCGTTTTTAAAATGTTGACCCCAAAAACGAGACCCCGGCGCGCTACGACTCTTTACTGCCAAAATCGGGTTTCCCATACCCCAAAACTTATAAAACGATACCCCACACTGAATTTTCAAAATGTTCATCTAAAAACGCGACCCCGACAAGCTGAGACTTTTTAACTGTCAAAATCGGTTTTCCAGTACCCAAAAACTTATAAAACGATACCCCACACTGAATTTTCAAAATGTTCATCTAAAAACGTTACTCCGACAAGCTAAGACTTTTTAACTGTCAAAATCGGTTTTCCCGTACCCAAAAACTTATAAAACGATACCCCACACTGAATTTTCAAAATTTTGGTCTAAAAACGTGACCCCGACAAGCTGAGACTTTTTAACTGTCAAAATCGGGTTTCACGTACCCAAAAACAAATAAAACGATACCCCACACTATATTTTCAAAATTTGGATAACACAGCTGATCCGTTCAAAAGCTTGGCAACACAAGTTTGTTTGCATTCATTACCATGGCAACCAATCAGTTTATTACTCTTCACAACCAACTGCTTTTTTAGGTTAAATTGACAAACTAAAAGCAAAGACAAAGAAAAATCAACTAAAAGTACTTACTAAAATTATAACTCAATTCATTGGTTGTTACATATTATGAATAAAACACCTGATTTGGATACAAAACTTAACATAACTTTATGTTAGGTGTACTAAAACCAAAACAAGTTTATTTGTAAACTATTTGTCAAATTTAGAATCAGGTAATTATTCTTCACAACTAAACATTTTGTAGATAGATAAAAGCAAACAAAAGACTTACTGCATTATAAGTCAAACATCTGGTGTTACATATTATATTGTTTCCTTCAGTTGGTAATACGACGCAAACTACAATTCGAATTATTTGGGATGGTCGTGTATATATCGATCTGTCTTACATTAGCTATGTTTAGGTCGCCGCTCAGTCGTCAATTCCGAGAAAATATCAGAGTTTACAATAATCTGTTCGCATTGACTTCGCAATGGGTCGCCTCCGGGGTTGGTGAGCGAAGCGAGTCTCGTCTCAGATGTATTGTTGGCAAACCGTTTAAGCTGGAAATACGCACTAATTTAATACGCTGTTTAAGCAAACCCACTAATTTGAATATCAACAATCTTCAGAAAACATTTTTATCAAATACCAGCACTTCAAACTGCAAATTTTTGGTACCAGAATGAAATTTTGTCGTGTTTTATCTAAACAAATTAATATAGGAGATTATTCTGAACATTTTTTTATTGAGTTTCTCCGCTACGAGCGAAGCGAAGCAGACTATAATTCGGGGGGGGGGGGGGGGGGGGCGGGGGGGGGGGGGGGGGGGGGTAAGGTTGAGGTGCAAACTCGCAAAGCGCAGGTCATAATCCGAGGTCGCAAGGTCGAGTGTTTGCGGAACGAAGCAGCGCGTGGCTGGAGTGGAATCAAATTCTACTAATATATTTCGTACACGGAGGCAGCTATTCAGCGCCTTCGTGAGTAGACAAATTTATCAAGTAGTTAGTTGAAACCAGAAGACATATAAACTTAGGCGGGTTACACACATATGCATCTCGCACGGTGCGACTAGCATTTTTGATGCCAGTAGCACTGTGCGAGATGCATGCACTCTGCATGGTCGTGGCACATGCTAGTGGCAAGGTGAGAGAGGTGGGGACTTTTTGGAGCTCAGTTCATTGGAAAATGTCGTCATCGTCATTGTCCTGCTCATTTCTGTTACTGTATTCTTTCAACTTATACAGTATTGGAGTCTCCTCCAAAGCTAACACAAATTCAATATTTGTTTTTTCGTCCTCCGGAAAAGGCATTTCTAATTATTCCAACTAACTATTCACACAATTTAAACTAGGGTATACACTATTTAATTACAAATTACTAATACAAAACTCAAGCTATTCAAAAAGTGACTTTCCGCACTTGTCAATGCAGTACACCGTGGGAACGAGAGCGTCAGGGCTGTCTGCGGATGACCATGTGACTTGGAAATGTGTTCTGAGCATGCGTCAACTCAAAATGCAAGCTGCATGCAGCGCCAAAACACCGACCGATCGGTTCCTAGTGGCGCTGCATGCTCATGCGACTAGCACACGAGCTGCACCATGCCAGTCGCATATGTGTGTAAGCTCCACGTGATTAACACAGGTTGGTCTTCGAGCTGCATGCTAGTAGCAAGAAAAATACTAGTCGCACCGTGCGAGATGCATATGTGTGTAACCCGCCTTAGTTTTGGAAATTCGCTCAACTCACGTCAGCGGTTCAACTGCGTGATCGAACATTTGATTTTCTTTTTATTTGTAATCAAATGGAGCACAGTAAATTTACCGTGTAGTGCACAGTAAATATTCTGTGTAGTGCCCGGGCCCCGGGAAAGAAGGACTTACTTTACTTGTCTCTATGAACAGGGAAAGAAAACAGCTGTTTTCGGTTGTAGTATAATGAGAAAATTATTGTTTTATACAGGCAAGCACAAAAAAAAAAAAAAGAAAAATCCAATGATAGTTTATTTGTTTATTTTTTTAAGATTTTTGTGTGCTTTCCCTGTCTTCTACTGCCTCTTAAAGTCATGGATCTACAGTATAAGAATAAATTTGATGTATTGTCAGCCGGGTACAAAGTTCTCTACTGAGATGTGTTTACATATTTTGCAAATATTTATACAGCCTATCTATACCATTTCAAAGATATTTACAAGATGTAAACAATATGAAGTTGTTTACACTCATAGCTAGCTAATCGTGATTAGATATGTTCTGACATACTACTGGATTTTGAGTGTATCAAGTAAAAGAATCAAACATCAAAATTAAGATTTTCTGTTAGATTGTTATCTTTGGTTTTTATGACGAAACAAGAGGTTGAAGTATTTTTTAGGTAAACAGTATTTTATGTAAACGTTTTAACTTTTTGAAAACTAAAAGAAGTAGGCTATTTTGCATAAATCTTCATAAAGATTTAGTTTACATGCGAAAAGTATAGCTACTAAATCAATCGAAATAAGAAGATTAGGCCTACTCTATTGTATATTTTAAACATCTGCAAAAGTGGGCAAGATTGTAGGCCTATCAGGGCCGGATTTCCCAAAAGCTCCCAGGGGGCGCACGGCCGAGAGAAAAAAATATTAAAAAAATATCTAGAAATAAAAATAAATAGCCATAACTTAACATTTACTAAAAGTGTTTTAAGACGGCATTTTGTTAAGCCCAGAACCAAGTAAATTACTCAAAAAACTTGCAATGATAAAATTGCATAGTGTAGTGGTGTTTAAGTAATTAACATATAGGCCTAGGTCTGATATAATTTTTTAATAAAGGTTTTGGGGAAGTAGCTTTAACCAGACTAGGGGACGGAAAAAATTATTAGGCCTAGGGGCGCCAAAATGCTAAATCCGGCCCTGGGCCTACTCAGCTGGGGAAGTCAATCGTTTCAAGAAGTTGATTGAAAAGGGAAGAACATGGTTGTTCAGGGTCAGAGTATGGAAAATAAGAAGATCATTAATAACTTGTAAAATGATTTATTTAATGTTCCTAATTAATTGTCCTACCTTATCCTATAATTTATTTAATTTAAATTAATAGGCAGTTAAAAATAAGCAAATGAAAATTAAATTAATAATATTTACTTATTTTTTTATTTTTCTTCTTCAAATAATGTTTATAATAATTTTTTAAATACTGTTTGAAAATATATTTTTAATTATCACATAAATTCCTTTAGTCAGTCCGCACACAAGGTTGTTAGAGTTTGGTCCGCACACGGGTCATTGCCTATGCTACGCGTGAGAGAGGCGTTTGAAAATCGTCGAGCGAGGAAAATACGATTGTCGTTTCCCTAGTTCTAAGTCCGCACACGGTTCGTCAAGTTATCGCCAAGGAATCGACAGTATGCTCCATTCCAACTTTCAGGGTTATGTTTACAACATCAATCATTATAATTTCTTTTGAACTTGATGTTTTAAAGTTATAGAACTAATATATGTTATAAGATTTGCTTTGAGGTTAGAAAGTGTATATAAATACAACCTTTTATTATCAATATATTTTGCCAATGTCCACCTACATTTTCTCTACAAAATTTTTTCTCGTATAACTAGGTGTAATAATTATTTTTCAAACTCCCCTTCGAATTGAATGTTTGCAACCACCCACGTGCGTAATCGTTAAGCTTGAGGGTTGCAGTGCACAACGCTTGAAACGCAGCTACAACAAAACGACTACGCTTCTCACTCTTGACGCCCCGTTAGCGGTCCCCCAATCATTTACCTGGGCAAAAACGACCAGGCGTACAAATAACACTTCCTTGACGATAGCACAACGACCAGTGTGTGGACTGCCTAACACTTGAAAAAAGAAAAGAAAAAACATGCCTGATGCTAAAATATCAGCTTTAACACACCACATTAAACTGCTTGAAATCATTGTGCAGCTTCTACTGCTCAAGCACATCCATACTCAATCTAATACCTTGTCTAATATTCAAACAGTACGAAACATAAATATGATTAAAACAAAGAAACTTTTCAATTTGATCAAGAATGGCTAGAAAATTATTTTTCTCTTAAACAAATAACTTCAATTTGAAAGAACGTAATGACTTAAGGGTGTACTAATATTAATCAATTGCACAGGTTCTAAACATTATTACAATTAAGGGTCTGTTCCAGTAAACGAGAAATCCACCAGAACGCAAACTCCTCTCACTGTATCCCTATCTAAACAGTGCAATTTCTTGAGCTGACATTGCCTCATTTCAAACCATTTTATAAGTCTATCTTTTGTAATTGAGTGTTGAAAAAAAAAACTGAATATTCTTTATATAATTTCGGATCCTTCTTGCAAATTATTTTTCGTTATTAATTTCTTATTGTGTTAGGAAAAAATTCAAACTTTTTACTTACAAAATGTCAAAATCAAAAGCATTTTAAAAAAATGTAAATTGCAAGACGGATGCGTATTGTGACTGTGCTTAAAATGAGACCTTGCAAACAATTTTATGATAAAAAATAAACGGTATCAGTTAACTGACACAAACTTTCTCCCAACTTACTGTAGTCAAAATAATATTGTTTTCAATCATTTTATTTATTACTTTTTTAGAACAAACCAAAAAAATAATATTCTAACTACGTCAATCGTATAAAAAAATTATTGTCCTAGGCGGGATTCGATCGCGCGACCTTTGAATTACTGGCCGTGATCGCTACCATGGTGCTACCCCGTGCGGCCGCCGCGATGCTAGATTGACAACATAAACTTGTTTATTTTTAAACATTTCCCCATAATTATAAAACGCCGAAGTTTTGATAAAAGCGGGTGGTGTCATTTTGTTTGGCATCTTAAGCACTATAAATACTGAAAATTTGATCAAAATCGTTAGAGCCGTTTTTGAGAAATTTGCATTTTTGTCGTTTTTTATGGGTTTTTAGGAGTAAATTACCCTTAAAAATTAAAAATTTCCAAAAAATGAAAAAAACGCCTGGAGATATTAGGGTTTAGTACCTACATACCAAATTTCATGAAAATCGGACCAATAGTGTCCTCTCTTTTCGTGTATACATACTGACAGACTGACAGACAGACACCACTCTAAAAACACTTTTTTGGGTTCAGGGAGCACCAAAACAAAACATTCCACTAAAAATATTTTTGGGTTCAGGGAGCACCAACACAGATAATTGCACTAAACCATTTTTTGGCGTTCTGGGAGCATCAAAACAGATAATTCAACTGAAAATTCAAATTCGAACATTTTTACGAAAACAATACTTTCTCCATATACTACGTATAGGGTGGAGAAAGTAATAAACGAAATAAATGGTTTGAAATTTAACATTGCTCTTATGGGATAAAAATCCAAGATGGCTGCCACTACAGCAGACCCTTAATTGTCCAGCTTTACTGATCCCACTACAGTGTTGCCATATTCTCAATTTGAATAATTGTCTTATCTCAAAAACTATCGTACTTTGCAGAAAATTATCGTATAAGATGCAGAATGATAATCACTTTTAGTGGCAGTGCAAAACATCATAATCTAGTCTAATCTATGTTTTAGACCACAAACATTCCTAGAGTAAACATTATTTTAAAGCCACAATATAGACAAAAATAAATGTTGGTAATTGTGATAGTAAATGGGTAGATTGAAAGAACAGATACCTAGTCCTATATAAAGGGCCTAAACATATAGGCCTAATTTATTTATTTATAACATAAAATGTCTAAAATGAGGTAGGCCTAAGTAATAACGTTTTTCTACGTAATGATAAAATAAGGACATGAACACACAAAAGTAAATAAATTAAACACTATTAGATAATACAGTTTTACTAAATCTACTAACTTCTTGAGTTGAATTCTACAATAAACGCCTTGAGTTTGACTTATTTATGCTTCATAGATTTTTCAAGGTAAACATGTGTTTACTCTGCTATATACAAATTAACCATTCATTAGTTATTTATCATATCATGAATCAACCTGCCTACAAAAAATTGTTTAATGCACATCAGAGAAAATAATCATTCATTTCATAATGGAGGTTTGAGCAAAGTTATAATGTTTGATAAGATAATATGACGTATACTGTAATTTCACAAAGGGAAAAGGGTTTACGTACACTGTAATTTCGTGAAGGAAAAGGTGTTTATGTATACTGTAGTTTCGTAAGGGGAAAGGGATTTACGTATCATATTCTATAGCCCTGTTTACGTAGACTGTAAATTCGTAAAGGAAAATTAAGTTTATAAAAGTTAACAATATTATCTAAAACTAGTTATTTCCGTTTAATGGTAGCCTACCATACAACCTTACATTTTACCATATTTTAAAAGAAAAGTAACCATCCAACCAATTGCATTAAATTTGTATCATAACAAATTATATGGTAGAAATAAATATTGGTTTCAAAAAAATTCCCAAAATAATATGGCTAACTATTACCGGTACTGATAGTTCATAGTAAATATTTTTCCATAGGCCTACTGTCATATACAGTTTTTATTTAGAATGAAAACTTAAGGGCTATTATTTATTTAATATTATCAAACGATATACTGGTATCAGTCGATTAATATATCGAGTAAAGATAAAGGGTAGATTTTGAACATAAATCCCTACCCCGAGTACAAAAAAAAAAAAAAAAAACAAAAGAAAAAGGGAATACCGCTAAACAAATGAGGTAGTGGAGGTCTTCTGGAAGCAAGGAAGTGTCTTCTGGAACTGGGTGGAAGTGGCGGCGATTGCAGCATATTTTGCAGAGATATGCATCAACAAAGATGTTTGTGACAAAAATTAATGAGTTTCCTGCATTCCTATGTCTTTGTCATACTTATGAATTCTGTCACCAGTCAAATTGTAAATGTCAGAGAAACCAACATTTAAAAATAAAAAATTCTTAATTAAATACAGTACTTTTGACAAATGTTATTAAATTTTCATTATAGAGTACTTGACTTCATTGCAACTATGATAAAGAAAGTTTTTCTTTTACATCAATAATACTACCTTTACAATTTGGAATGACCAAGTAACAAGAAATATATAGAAGTATGCTATGTAGAGAAAATGAAATTAAGTGTAAGTTTAATTTAGATTATCAAGAAAAGTAGATCTTACCTCCAAAAAAGTACACTTGTCCATACCGGATGTTTCAAAAGAAATATCAGGTTTTAAGGCTTGACTTATTTATTACATTTAACAATTATAAATAATACATCAAATGAAAGAGCAACTCAAACAGTTTTTCCAACAAGTGTTCAATATGAGCACCATTTGTCCTTCCAATCGATAGCCGAGTTCTTCCCAAACCTTGTTCATTGTGTCTGGAGTAATTGTTGCAACATCTGAATCCTGTTCCTTAAGGTCAACTGGTAACGGAGGTGTACACATGATTCGTTATAAACCCCCAAAGGTAAAAATCGCATGGGGTCAGATCGGGTAAACGTGGAGGCCATGCGAAACAAACTCTGTCATCCAGTCTCTTGCGGCCAATCCAGCAGTCGGCTACAACGTCATTCAACCAATTGACTACTGAGTTATACCAGTGAGGCAACACACCATCTTGCTGTCAAATATAGTTCTGTGGTCCACCTTCTTCCAATTGAGAAAAGAGCCATAGATATAGCGCATCAAGATAAGAAACACCAGTTACAGTTGTGTCAGCAAAAAAGAAACACCCATAAACTTTCTGTGGGGATATGGCACAAAAAACATTCAATTTAGGAGAGTCCTATTAGGGATTTGTTAACCCCCAGATGTGAACATTATGAGTGTTCACATGTCCACTTAGGTAAAATGTCGAACATCACTGGAGACGTCATGATCCAGAAAATGTTCATCGTCATGCAACATATTGTTTGCTAACTTGGCATGTAATCCATAGTCTGTAGGCTTTGGAGCTTGAAACATCTTCAAATGATAAGGACGTAGTTGTAGCTCCCCACACAGACGTCACTGGAATTGCTAATTCTCGACTAACCTTCCGAACTGATTTCTTGGTGCTAAGTGTGAAAGACTCTCTCACTCATTCAACACATTCTTCAGTTACTCTTGGTCGTTCCATACTCTTCCTTTTGCAAAGACAGCTGGTGTCTTTAAACTGATGGTACCATCGACGGATGTTATTAACACTTGGAGGATTACATTTGAACTTAATACGGAACGCACATTGAACAGTAACTACAGTTTCAGTCCTTGCAAAATGTAAAACACAAAAAGCTTTCTGGTCATGCCATCTTTGCTACTAGCACTTTCTAACTGAAGACAGAGGAAACAGTGCATGCCCACAGGTTTTCCAACAAAATTGTTTGAGTTGCTCTTTCATTTGATGTAATATTTATAAAGTTTAAGATAAATACTACAAAGCCTTAACCCTTATCGGACGGCTAGCGCCTTAAGACACGGCACGACCCAGAATGTAAGTGTGGTTAGCGCCTTTAAACGCAAATACACAAACACATGTTTAGATGATTCCGTAATTTACGAAACTTCCAACAGAGTGCAGAGTAATATTCAATGAGTATGTTTAGACCAAATTAATACAACATATAAGCAATGTCTGTGACGCCTTATCGGTCTGTATTCTGTCACCAGAGCAAATGAGTCTACTACCGCAAGCGTTCTCAGAGCGGCTTATGCCTATAGACGCATGTGTTTCACTCAGCAGTTCCTTGTTTGTTTTTACTGATATCTGACTGATATTTGTTCCGAAGTTTTAGTTTTGTATAAGTTATTGTTTTTTTTTTAGTTTAGTACTTAATTATTTTATTTTTAGACAACAATAATTATTGCTTTTATGTATTTAGTTTTTGAACAATGTAAATTCTGCAAAATTATTCTAGTAAGTTTAGTTTGAATTTTTTTATTCTTAAAAAATACTTTAAACAAATTTCAAATTAGTTGAGTATTTTTCGGGTGCACTTCTTAATCCTCAGAATCAAAATTTAAAAAAAGCATTTAGAAAATAAATATAATATATTTTTTAACTCTAAATCAGCGATAGCCCATATTTTAGCTTTGCGCTTTAAGGGTAAAAAACTGATATTAATTTTAAAACACCTGTATTTAATTAAAATTTGATGATACACAAACTCATTGATATAATTCAAATTAAATTTTTTAACAAAACTCTTAAAAGATAGTTTCTAAATTGACTTTAAAATATTGCAACAATTTCTTGTAGCAATTTTCATAAAAATGTAAAATTTACTTTTGGCTGAACATACAAAATATATAGCTGTACTTGAATGTGTTTTAAAGATACAATTTTGTTATCTGAATATATGATGTAGACCATAATATAAGTGATCTATTTCAATGTTTATATTTTATTGGCCAATTTAATTTCATGTTTTGTTATCAACACAATTAAGAACTCAGCTGTTTTAAAACCCAAATAGTTTTAGATAGCCTACTTGTAAACTAACAAAACACATCCTAAAACCATTAAGTAATAACAATAACTTAGTAGCTGTGGACATTCTTAGTATAAATTTTAATAATCGTTTTCAACTTTTGCCTACCAGAGTATAATAATAAAAACATAAATTGCTTTTCAAATCTATCCTGTTCGTATATGTACATGTTTTTAAGTACAACTGGTCTTATTTCTTTTTGAAGTTCATAAACCACAGCTCAAATTGTTCAGGGAACCTTGAAAGTATTTTTGTATGATTTTTAACTTTGTAGATGTCAAAATAATTTTATTTTTCCCCAACTTTTCTCTTTCAAACCCGGTTTGTGGCTTCTCCCTATTTCAGAGTTTCCCCCGAATGGAAGTTTACTTAGCACATTATAGGAAAACATTGTCCACACAAGCAATAAAAATAATGCAGTAAGCTAATATTCGGTGGTCATTGGTCTAGGTTGTAGGATTATTGACTGAATTGTTCCCAACCGAATTATTGTAAGGAAATTTTACATTTTGGAGGCAGTATGTATGTGGCTGAGGATCATCATAAATGAGCACAACATGATCAGTGTGAACATGCTGTATCATTTTATTTTTCACTACTAAAATCTGGTCCAATGACTAAATTCACAACATATTTTCTCTTCTATTGTTCTTAGCAATCGGATTACAAATGTTTAAAAAAAAAATTATCAAGCCATCCCATAATAGTACTAGTAATAGTCAAATTTTATATTTTTGTAATATAAATAATTTGTGTATAGAATTTTTTTTTACATGGAGAATGTTCTTATGCACCAAGGATAGGATAAAAACATTTAATGGATAATTAAAACATAAAGTACTATATTGATAATTAATAATATAGTAAATACAAATTATACATAATTCAACAATAGACACAGTTAATTATTGATCTCAAATCAATATGTTCCTCATGATATTTCCATTGTCAGCCTCTTTAATATTTTGTTTTAACTATATATGAGCTTTATTATCAGATAAGATAGCCAAAGCTTTTTCAGAATATCTTCAGGTCAGTCAGGATCTTATATTTCCTTACCTGATAGTATGAATATAGTAGCAGTATGAACCGGGCTGACCCTACCATAGAATGAATTTAGCGGCCGCTCAGTGACAAAGAAAAATAAAGGAAACGAATATATTTTTGCTTTTTGATATTTTGATTGGTAGTATATGAATGCTTATCTGATGAAATGCACACAGTCACCACCATCGCTAGTGTTTCGCCTCCATTTTAGTTTGTAGGTCAACTTTGAAGCGCCGACACTGCTGAGCGTGTTCCCATGCTTTCTGCTTGAATTTCTGACGTGTAAGTAAGCACTAGTTTATTCATTAATCTGGCAGTTTTTTTATACTGGAAAGCACTTTTTTACTGCTCATGCACACTGTCATTTAAAATTTTAAACATTTACAGAATCTAATGCATTTGAGAAAAGTAAAGTACCTACATACTATTATTACTATTATACATTGTTTTGTTAAAAAAAAAAACAGAACATTTCTATGTAGTTGAAATTTTAACTAAAAAAGCATCAGTCAAATCACTTTTATTGTTTGGGATCCTTCAGCGCTTGTTTTTGTTTTTCTAACTCAATAAAGAGATGAGAAGTTATTTCAAAACATTAAGCAAATTTAACAGTTAGTATTTAGGTTTTTTATTCATTATTTTTATCAGTTTTTATATAAACTACATTTTTATTTTGTGGATGTGTTTCTTGTATACAGTAAGACCTCGATAATCCGGCACTCGATAGTCCGGCAGACCCGATAGTTCGGCATCCATCATCTTGAAAATTGGCAGTTTTTGTAATTATTGAGTGATTTAGGTTCGATCTACACTGTCTGTTAGCTCCGCATCCGTCAAAAAAGCGGTCTGATAACCCTGGAGACTGGGAGGAGTTTAGGCAAAGGCAGCGTAATTATAGACGAGAAGTTCGGAGGGCATCTAGATCCTCTTGGAGGACCTTTTGCAATGGCATTGAGACCATCTCCGAACTCTCAAGACTTCAAAAAGTACTTGTCAGAGACCCGGTAGGAAGACTCAGTCCCCTCAAGCTTCCATCAGGGGAAATGACGGAAACGGAAGAAGATACCCTGAGGTATCTATCAACAACACACTTCCCAGGATCCGCTGAAACTGTGACATTGCGGGAAGAAAACATTCCGGATGTGGCAGGGAAGGCTGACTGGGAAATGGCAAAGAAGATAATAACTGGCAACAGAGTCAAATGGGCAATAAAGTCCTTTGACCCTTTTAAAAGTGCAGGACCAGATGGAATATTCCCAGCTCTTCTTCAGAGGGGCGGAGATAAGCTGGTGCCATGGCTAATAAAAGTATTCAGGGCATCTCTGGCTCTAGGACACATACCTAGATCATGGAGTTTAGCGAAAGTAGTTTACATCCCTAAACCAGGGAAAGGAACTTATAGTAATCCAAAAGACTTTCGACCTATTAGTTTAACATCATTCCTACTTAAAACGTTGGAAAGACTGATAGATAGATACATAAGGGATGGAGCAGTGGCTGCAAATCCTTTTCATAAAAATCAACATGCATACATTGCAGGCAAATCTGTCGAAACAGCACTCCACCAACTGGTAGCCAGGGTGGAAAAGGTGCTGGAGCAGAAAGAACTTGCGATGGGAGTTTTTGTGGACATCGAAGGGGCGTTTAACAATACCTCCTTCAAATCCATGACGGACGCATTAATCAAGCGGGGGGTAGAACACACTATCACCCGTTGGATAAAAGTTTATCTCGAAAATAGAATGGCGATCTCACAATTAAACAGTAGTGAAATTAGAATTGAGGTTGCGCGTGGCTGCCCCCAAGGGGGAGTTCTTTCACCTCTCTTATGGTCTATGGTAGTGGATGATCTGCTTGTGGGACTAAATGAGAGAGGAGTTTATACCCAAGGTTATGCGGACGACATATGCATTCTCGGAATAGGCAAATTCCCAGGGACTGTATCTGACATCGTCCAAAGCTCACTCAAATGGTTGGAAAGCTGGTGTGAGAGAATGGGTCTAGCTGTAAACCCAGGGAAAACAGATCTCATTCTCTTTACTAGGAAACGTCGGACGGATGGTCTGTACATGCCCAGTCTACTGGGACAAAGACTTACATGCTCCGAAACAACTAAATACTTAGGTGTCACCCTAGACACGAAGCTGATCTGGAGTGAACACATAAGAAGAAAGGCAGCAAAAGCGTGTAACGCTTTCTGGGCATGCAGAAGAGCGATTGGAAGTTCATGGGGGCTTCGGCCCCAGATGTTGAACTGGCTCTATGTTACTATAATAAGACCGTCTCTAACTTTTGCCTCTTTAGTCTGGGGCCTGCTACCAGGAAGGAATGGGCAAAAAGAGAACTTAATAAAGTACAGCGGATGGCCTGCCTTGGAATCACGGGGGCCATGAGAACAACCCCCACAGCGGCCATGGAAATCCTGTTGGACCTCCCACCTCTGGACCTCATGGTACAGGGGGAGGCTAGTAAGGCCGCAATGAGATTGAACACAGGAGGGAGTTGGTCAACATCTCTTGCAAGAAATGGACGCGGTGAGTGTCTGAACAGGATACTGGAGTGGGATCCGATGCTGCAAGCCGGTACGGACTACATGACTCCTAAGTATAATTTCAATAGCAAATTGGAGGCTATATTTCCGGCTCGGGAAGAGTGGCTACGGAAACAAGTAGATCTTGGAAATGGACAAATCTGGTTCACGGACGGGTCTAAAACAGACAAAAGTACGGGAGCCGGAATGTACATGCATAAAGGACCGTACACCCAGGGAAGATACTCTATGTCGCTGGGACTATACTCTACGGTCTTCCAAACGGAGGTATACGCAATACTTGCATGCGTAAAACGAATACTGGAATCAGGAAGCATGAGCACAGATGTTGCGATATGTTCTGATAGTCAGGCGGCTATAAAGGCCATTATAGCTACAAAAACAACATCAAAACTGGTCTGGGAATGCCAATTACTGCTGGATAAGTTGTCAAGCAGTAGGCAAGTAAGACTTGTTTGGGTCCCTGGACATGAAGGAGTGGAAGGGAATGAAATAGCAGATAAACTGGCTAAGAGAGGAGCAGGAACTCCTCCGATGGGCCCAGAACCAATGATAGGAATATCAAGAGGCTATGGGAAAGAAAGTGTAAGAAAAAATGTTCAATCAGGACACTTGCGTAGATGGAGAGAGACGGTAAGAGGTCAGAGACAGGCACACGACTTCATTGAAGGCCTGGATGGACGCCTAAGCAGAACACTGCTGGGTCTTGGCAGGCTGGAAGTGAGGTTGTTGGTCGGTCTACTGACGGGACACAACTCTCTGAGGAGGCACCTCCACCTAATGGGGCTGGAGAACAACCCATTATGTCGAAGGTGTGGAGAGAAGGAGGAAACTTCTTTCCACGTTCTATGCGAATGTGATGCCCTCGCATCAATGAGGCAGAAATATCTGGGACAAGGATATCCTGACACCAGTCATATACGAGAGGAAGGCCCCCACGGACTTCTTCGGTTCGCAAAAAGGGCGGGTTTGATGTGAACTACTGCCTGGACATGGGGCACAGAGGACCTCATGGTTTAGGTGCAGTGGGTCCCGGTGGTAGATCACATAAACCCCTATATAATAATAATACACTCTAATGAAGGACGAGCTAGTCGTAGACCGTAGGGCCATGCTTTCGGTGGAGGCTTGGTCACAGTTTGGGGGCAATTTCTTTGAACAGATTGAAACCTCTGGTTGTGTTTGTGAATGTGATTGTTACTGCTGTAAACTACCTGAACGAAGTTCTTTTACCTGTAGTTCTACCCCTCGCCCAAGGAATTGGAGAAAATTTCCTTTACTTTGATGACAATGCCCGTCCACATCGGTCCACAGAGGTAAATTCATTTTTACAACAATGACATTGCTCGCATGGACTTGCCTGCTCGGTCCCAAGACTTCAATCATATATAGCACGTATGGAATTATCAAAAGAGACAGATAAAAGCTCGGGAAATTGAGTTCAATAACTTTCAAGAGCTGCAGTAGTCCATTATTGAAGAATGGGATAACATGCCAGATGACGACATTCGAAACGTTATTGAGAGCAAGCTAAGGAGAGTTGAAGCTGTTATTCAGGCCAATAATAGAGGTCATACACCATTTTAATAAGCTCACGGAGTTGAAATCAAAGCTATTTTTAATGATTTTGAATAAAAATGTCAGAAGTTTTAAAATAAGTTTTCAATAATTTAAAACAAAAATAAAGATTTTTGTAATTTATGTTTGAAACAGTTTTCTTTTAACATTGTTCTTTAACTAATTTATTGCTCACAATATGTAGAAATATTATATAGGAAGGTAAGATATTTAATGAGTAGGCAAGTAAGCAATATTACAACTTTCCAGGTGTACTACTTCAAATGTTGAGTAGTATTATTTACAAAATGATATACAAATACTGACTTTGTTTGTAGACTTCAGCTTCAGGGCAAAATTTTCCAATGAATTTAAAAAAACGTGTATTGTTTAATTTATATTTTTCTTTTTAGGGCTTTAATCCTTATTTGTTTTTAACATTATTTTAAAAATTGAAAAAATCATTATATATAGGATAATATTGAAGAAGTTAATAATGTTTGTGTAAAATATTCCCTCTTTGAATAATGACAGCTTTTCTCAAATTTTACCTACACAGTCATGATTAACTGAAGTGATAAAAATAGGCAAACAATTAATTAATTACTACTTGCTACACATGGTTATTATCAAATTTCCAAAGGAAAGATGAGCTACTGCAGTGAACCTTATTGTGACGCCTAAGGTCGGGAGTAGCAATCACGGTTCCCAGTTTTGGGGTGTCATTACAAATTTTATGTATATGTATTCACACTCTAATGGTCACATTTTAAGTCCGATTTGGTCCAAATTTGGTACACACGTTGGTTGTAGAAGTAACTTGGACGAATTTGTTAGCCAAAAAATCAAACACCGAAAGTACGTTTTTTGATCGGAAGTAACTATTTTTCAAACTATAATAAACCTTTTTTTAGGGTTTGATCTAAAAAAATAATTTTGGTATATTATAATACGTCTACTAATCCTGTTTTTATGGTATTATCTTACCTTGTTCTACCGCAGTTTCGGGTATTCACCCATCCTCAGGAACAATTCACAAAAAACACATAAATTTATATTGTACACAAAAAACACACAAAACACATTTCACTCCATGCGGAGGTCGTAAAAAGTTATAAAGTAAAAACATGCGGAAAGTCCACGCACTATTCCGACAACGTGCACGTTCGGTAGTTAGACAGATACTGGTACCGGTTCTGTCCCTCTATGTCTTATCACATTAGAAGTTTGTTGGACTTAGTGCCTGGATTAATGTGTCGAATAACATGTTTGACTTGAAGTATAGTTGGTCGTTTAATAATGCTGTGGATTGGAGTTTTGTTGCTCTATAAATTTCAAATTCTTCTGTAGCATCCATAATTCGGCCTTTATTACAAACATGCATTACTTCTAAATTGTCATTGAAGCTTTTGTATGTATGACAGCTATCCATAACGTGGTCTGCAAAGCCTGATTTTGGGGCAGTTAGTTTTTTCGTTGGTAGGTGCTCCTTGTATCTTATGTAAAATGGACGTCCTGTCTGGCCTATGTAAAACCTGGGACAATCACTGCATTTGATTTTATAAATGCCTGTTTGGATTTTAGACAGCACTTTGTTTTCGTGAATGATTACAGTTTAAGGAATAGCATGGATCTTGTTGATAAAATAAAAACAATAAAATTGGAGCATACTTACAAGCTTGCCTCATGTGACATTGTAAACCTTTATACAAATATTCCAATACAACAAACAATAGAAATATTACAGAATAACTTAAAGAAATATTCTAACCTTCAAGATACCGCTGTTGATGAACTTATCGTTCTCCTAAAAACTATTCTCCACCAAAATTACTTTCAATTCAATAAAGAATTTTTTACTCAACACGACGGTCTAGCTATGGGTTCCCCTTTGTCCGCCATACTTTCAGAAATTTTTCTAAACTTTATAGAAAACACTTTTTTAATGTCAGATTCTAATCCCTATAAAAATAATATAATCACATACCACAGATACGTGGATGATACCATCTTTTTATTCAACGGTAGCAACAGGCAACTACAGCTATTAAACAATTATATGAATGACATGCACCAAAACCGAAATTTTACCATAGAACAAGAGAATAACCATAGCATAAACTTTCTGGACCTTACCATTTCAAGAACTAACAACAATTTAACGTTTAAAATCTATAGAAAACCCACTACAACAGACCAGACAATACATGCCTCATCGCACCATCCAGATCAACAGAAATTGGCAGCTTATGATAGTCTTATACATCGACTCCTGACCATCCCTATGTCTGCGTTGGATTATAACCAGGAATTGCAAATTATAAAACATATTGCCGTTGCCAACGGTTATACAACTAAAATTATTGACAGAATAATTTCGAAGCACAAAAACAAACGCCCTATAGCACCTAATCCTAACACCTCAAAACCAAGATACGTGTCAGTTGAATATGGAAATAGTTTAAATTATACATTACGAAATGTAATGAAGAAAAACAATATAATCGTCACATATAAAACAAGCAATAAATTTGAATCCATCCTACAATATGAAGCTAGGCCTAGATTGGACCCGCAACTCCAAACAGGCATTTATAAAATCAAATGCAGTGATTGTCCCAGGTTTTACATAGGCCAGACAGGACGTCCATTTTACATAAGATACAATTAGCACCTACCAACAAAAAAACTAACTGCCCCAAAATCAGGCTTTGCAGACCACGTTATGGATAGCTGTCATACATACAAAAGCTTCAATGACAATTTAGAAGTAATGCATGTTTGTAATAAAGGCCGAATTATGGATGCTACAGAAGAATTTGAAATTTATAGAGCAACGAAACTCCAATCCACAGCATTATTAAACGACCAACTAAACCTCAAGTCAAACATGTTGTTCGACACGTTAATCCAGGCACTAAATCCAACAAACTTCTAATGTGATAAGACATAGAGGGACAGAACCGGTACCAGTATCTGTCTAACTACCGAACGTGCACGTTGTCGGAATAGTGCGTAGACTTTCCGCATGTTTTTACTTTATAACTGTTTACGACCTCCGCATGGAGTGAAATGTGTTTTGTGTGTTTTTTGTGTACAATATAAATTTATGTGTTTTTTGTGAATTGTTCCTGAGGATGGGTGAATACCCGAAACTGCGGTAGAACAAGGTAAGATAATACCATAAAAACAGGATTAGTAGACGTATTATAATATACCGAAATTAATTTCACTAATCCGTGGGCTACCACAATGGAGTTTAAAAAAATAAATGGAGAATATTATTCTGCACATTTTGTTTTTTACACGACCTTTTAGCTCGCTTGGTTCTCCCAAAATTGATCAAAACGTAAAATACCATTAAAATACCCAGTTAAAAAATCCATGTTGGGGCATCTTCTGATCCGATTCCGGCGGCCGAGTTTATACGCTGTGAGCAAACCAAAGCAGATCATGACCCGAGGCCGCAAGGTCGAAGTGCAAACTCGCAAAGCAAGTTTTTCAAATGAAAGTTGAACAAACAGTGGTGGATTACCCATTAAGCCTGATAGGCACAAGCCTAGGGGCCGCAAGTTCCAAGTGGCACATTAAAAAACAAACGCAATTATGAGTGCCAGTTATAGGGTTAAAAGGACATTTTACTAATTAATGTCATAGCTTAAATAATGTATACACAAATTTAATCAGCCCAGTTTTCCCTATTTTAGTTGATCTTAACTTTATATCCATCATGCAAGTTGTAGTGGGGACCGTGAACTGAAAGGTGTCTAGAGGCCGCTGAGCACGTCGCCTCTGGGAACGAAGCATCGTGTGAGCCTTGGTTGGAGGCCAAGGTGCAAAACAAATTGTACTAATATATTTCGTACATTCAGCGCCTTTGTAAGTAGACCTACTTCCCAAATTGTTGGTTGCAAACCTAAAACCCATGAACTTAATTTTGGAATTTGCTCAACTCACATTAGCGGTTTAGCAGCGTGGTCAAATTATTATAAGATTGACAAAGTCAAGTGTCAGGAAATTGAGATAGTGAATTTAAATACCTTCCTCTTTTCAAAGAAGAAAAGAAGTCTACCACACAATAACGTTTCTTCCAAGCAAGTTTTATTTTATTTTTTAAATGTCTTAAAAATGTATTTATAGTGTTATTTTGTTAAATTATGTCTTTGTGTAGAACAAAAATACTCCTATCAACCATTAAAATAGCACTACTATTATTGTATTGTTGAAGACCTACATAATTTACTAGTTTTAAAACAGCAAAAACCTTTGTAGTCATCATATTGCCTGTCTAATAATTTAAATTTAAAACTAATAATATAAACCCAATGAAAATTATTAAAGGGAATTTTGGACATTTGTCTTTATAAATTGTCACTATTCTAAGTTAGAAATAATGTATAAACCTTTCCTTCTGTTTGACCAAACCAGTGAATGCTATAAATACTATAGTAGATTATAAATATGAACTGAAGTCACTGAAAAGAAAGATCAGAAAAAGTTCTGTATAATTTAACTGACTACCTGTGAGATGGAGAGGGAAGGAATCACAGTGAAAAATTGGATTGTTGTGCTAAATGGAATAAAAGTTACTGAAATTTCTATCAATTAGAATGGGGGTTCCTACCTCTCCATATAAGACAAGTTTTGAATACAACAGACTTGGAAACCTATCTGCCCAGATGTCTTATATAGTGTAAGGTATCTGGGGTATCATTATAAATAAAACCCCCAATACATTGCAAGTAAAATCCTTCGTACATTAATTAATTGTGACATATGTTTATAGACAAAAGTATCAACAGATGGGACAAAAAAACCTCATACACAACAATTTATTGTAGACACAGCAATAGGCTAGAGGACTTAGGCATAAATACCTACCCAGTAAAATAATACTCCCACATCAATTTCCAACTATGTAAAATATTCCCCTTTTAACAATTTTCTCTTACTAGCTAAATAAATATTCTTCTGAATGTCATTTTATAATGAAGTTAAATTTTATACACCGTAACAACGTTTATATTTTAAATTCATCAGCAGTTTTTCTTTTTTTGGTATATAGGCAGTTATAGTGAAAAAGTAATGGCATTTACAAAAGTTCTTTTGATTTTACCAATTTAAAAATGAGTTACAAAAAATTACTTACCGGTACCTAATTCCATACCTATCTTCATTTAAATGCATCTTACATTTAGCCTGATGGTGACATATCTCTTTGTATTTTTTTGTTTATATAAATATTGTCAAGGGTGCTTTAATAATACTAATCGGTTATTTTCACCTTACTCATTGTTACCACAATCTCAGTAAGATAATTTACAGTTATCCATTTGTTTTTAATGTTAGTATTTAAAAATATATAGGCCTACATTAGAAATCTAAAATATTTATCTGAAACACCAACTCTCAAAATAGTTTAAAGTTTATATTTCATAAAAACAAGTCAACATTTATATTTTAAAATCTTTATTACAAAAAGTAATTAATTTATTACATTGGTTATTTCATATAGAACATGAAAGGTTTTTAAGTACATTGACATAATCAAAGGTGGTCTTATTATAATTCTTACAAATACACAAATAAAATTTTATATGAAAAATGTAACTATTCTAATTACGAACTACACCTTAAACAAAAATGTTCCTCTACTTTTAACACATCTGGTTTTTGATAGACTTCTGCATATATTCTGTGCAATTAAAATTGTTGCTTATTTTGTTCAGTTTATCAAATTAATTAGGTTCTTAATATTACTACACTGATATAGTTCAAAGACAGATTCTAGAAATAATTAGAGCAATAATTGAAGGCAAGATTGAAGCTTGAATGTTAATCGCAGCACTCGCTTTGCACTCAGCAGGTTTCGTTCCTGTAATTTGTGAGCAAAGTGCAGACCTAAAATCTGATGTAGCTTTGTTAGATTCTCCTGCCACATATTTCTGCAACAATATAAAATTGATTCAATAAGTTACAGGAAAAAAATACTTAACAGATATTTGAATGAACTTTAAATTTGACCAAAGACAAAATTTTGTTATTTTCATTTCTTTAATTACTTAAAATTATTGTGATATTTGTATTAAACGTAACTAGCAAGCTCCTGAGAAAAATCACAATCAGATTAATTCGATACACATTAGAAAAACTATAACTTATCATAGGCATAATTAAAAAAACAACCATTTTAAACCCAAAAATATCAGATACAGTCATTTTGGGAAAACTATATTATTAATCACTTTAAAATTCATTGAAGTTTTCATCATAAGCAGGCCTAAATTTGTAAATTAATAGAAGCTCAAACTTCTATTATTCTACCAAAATAGCAATAATTCAGACCAATAGCTCAAGACAGTTAGAGACAGGGGTTTACTGGTACCGGAACGCATCGGAACGCCGTTCCGGTACTGATTTTTAATTATTTTTTTAAAGTTTTGTTTTATCGTTGCACTGGACCATACACTCCCTCAATCACACACATTCAACACTCTGTTCAGAATTTTACGTCCGCCAATCGAAAAACCTCAAGATATCCCCACACTACAGTGCATTGCATCTATGCGAGCCAACTACAGTAAAGTATCCTACATTGACCCTCGGAATCGAAATGGGAGCACCAGACTCCTTTTTTGCCAGCTTCACGGCACACCTCTGATGTTGGCAAAAGGTTTCGCTGAACGCTGCGAACGGCTACAAACGGCTGACACTGGTCGGGACACCGAGCTAGACTGAAAAACGCAGACAGAAACCACTTGAAGTAGCGGGAGGCAGGACTGCTCAAAATCGCTCGGTTGAACCCGGCGTCCTATTTGAAAGCTCCCATTGAAATACTGCGTAATCAGTCTTCAAGCGATTTTCGCCCGGCCTGGCTTTGGTGTGAAACCCGCCTAAGAGACCGATGGTTCAGAGTCGAGGAGACCGAAAAGTTTAAAAACCAGCGATGCTTAAACTTTCTATTAGGTATTAACTTTTTCGGCTTGAAAAAGTTTATCACATATATTGATGAGATTATTGTAATCAAAATAAGACCAAAGATTATATAATTTGTACCACATTTAGTGATTAATACTTATCGAATAATTCATTTCATTTCACGATTAATTCATTAAAAAATAAATATCCCAAAAGAGAGCACAACATGGAATACAAACGAACAATGGTGTACACTGACAAACGCCACAAATACAAGGTCGAAAGGCGCCCCGAAAGAGGAAAATATTTAAACGTAGGTACCTGAACACCGGCCACACGGCAATTTAGCGTCTGTATTTGTGTGTTGTGTTCTCGTGATAATCTTGCTTGCATTTAATTGTTCTTGCAAGAAAATTTATTTTTCGCTATAATAAAAGAAAAGTAATTTCTTGCTATAATACGTAAAATGTGTTTAGGTTTACAGTCTTTTACCGAGGATTTTAATTTCTGATAAATTCTATTGACTAAATAAGAGACATTTTGCCAAGTTTTTGCTTAGAATAGTACATGTCTCTAAAATTTGCTATGTGCTATATACAAGTACAAAAATAGTCACATATAGGTCTACATGTGTACTTTTCTTATAAAAGTAAGTATATTATCTGCACCCTTATACTCGGCAAAGATACGTAAAATAGGAGTTTTAGAAGTGAACATTTCAAAAATTTTCCGGCGGAGTATTTTTGTTCAGTTCCGGCAGCGTTCCGGTACTGGAAAAATTATGAGTAAGCCCCTGGTTAGAGATGGTATGTTTTATATTTTATATATAGTTTTATATTTTATGGTCCAAGTTGTTTTTTTAGGCTGTCACGAATGAAGTAAACAAGAAGAATTGTAAAAATACATACTATACATTTTTAATGATTTCTAACCTCAAAACCAAAAACTCATAAACAAAAACAATCAACATATAGACATATGGAGCAGGCCTATACTGTATATCGCTAAATACTCAATTCTGAACATGTCTGTTCTATACTCTTTTGTTACGTATTCACATACGAACGTAGGGTTGATTATTGTATTTCATGAAATAGAAATACAGTACGGTACTACTGTTTATGAAGTAATCATTTCATAGATGCAAGTACAAGTATTTTGAGTTTTATTATTTTTTGTTTTAGTGTGTTATTTTTTAACACTGGTGGATAAAAGTATCACACCACCATTGTTTTTCTAGGATTTGAGTATAAAAAACAACTAAGTAACCTTAATAAACAATACATTTTTCTTTTTTTAGTGTTATAGTGAAACTAATGAAAAAAACTGTTATTAGAAGCAATATGAAATTCACACTAACGGAAAAGGTAATACCAATGGTTGATATTTTAATCCTACAAGAACTACAAATTCGTCTTGACTGTATTAGTGGTTATTTTTTAGTATTTGGTGTTACCACCTCGGGCTCTGATAACTTCCTGGAGCCTATGTCTCATTTCCTTAATATCCTCCTTTGGAATTGTCTCTCACTCTTCAATCATTGCGTTTTAAGGGCAGCTAGAGTTGTTAGAGTGTTGTTTCTGCTTCTTATACGTTTTATCATTGTTTAAAACACATGCTCTATAGGGTTGAGGTCTGGACTCCTTGGCGGCCATTCAATAGAGTTCACGCCGACCTCCCTAAGGTAGCCTCGGACAGCTGCTGCGCTGTGCGGTCGAGCATTTTCATGAATCAGTTTGAACTGGGACCCTATAAAGGGTGCAAAAGGAACTACATGTTCTTCTAGTATGTTTTCTACACACCTTTGAGCATTTGAAGCAGGTCTTGGAAGTGTCACAATTTATACCTCCCCAGAACATGACAGAATCTCCGCCAAAGGGGACCCTGGACGAGAAGTAGGCTTGGGTGTACCTTTCAGCATTTGGGCGTTTACGACCATCTGGAGAAGAAAGACTTACTCTTGTTTCGTCTGAGAATAGGATCTTTTTCCAGTCATCCTTAGTTCAGTTGAGATGGTCCCGAGCAAATTTAAGCCTTGCTGCACAGTGGCGTGCGGTGAGGAGAGGACCTGAGGCTTTCTGCTGCTCAAGTTAATGTCGCTGAGACGTCTACGCACAGTACGACTGGAAATATACACTGTCTGATCAGTCCCTGCATCTCCGTACAGGTAGTTGTTCTATTCCGCAGAGCGTTGACAGAAAAAAATCGTTCATCTCTGTCATCTGTTGCTCTTGGTCTACCCTGAACTGGCCTTCTGCTGTCACGCCCAGTCTCTAAGAATCGCCTAACAGCTCTTCCAACTGTAGAATGATGCACTCCAAATATCCTACCCACTTCTCTTTGCAAACGCCCTTGTGAACCAAAATTCTTGCTCTACGTGACTCAGCAGTAGTCAACCGACAATGCACATCCATATTACCAGTTGTTTTGTTAAAGAGGCTGGTTATTGTAAAGACTTATGAGGCTCCTTCAACATACTACCTTTATCAGAGGAATGAAAAATTACGTCTATTTCAAAACAGAAGAATGGTACAATTTGGAATTTGGACTGTAGATAATAATCTATGAATAATTTAAGAAAATTTTTTTTTTATCAGTTATACTTTCTCTTTCTTTGGAGGTTGTAATTTAGTTATCCTACTAACCTTATCTGGTTTTGCAATTAAACAATAAAAAAATGTTGAAGTGGTGTGATACTTTTGTCCAGGAGTTTATATTTGTCATATTTTAATATCCAACTTTAGTATTTTCTACTCATGTAATTGTAAAAAGATGAATTACATAATTTAATAATACTAGGAACTCCTGCATGTTTTGCTTATTCCCCCAGCTGCCTATGGTCACAGGAGTGTTGTGATCATACATTTTTTAGAGAAATGATACACATAGAAAATATCTAAGGTCGGCAGAGGCATAACAGAGCCTTTAGTTGGCAAACAATTTATTTAGTATAACAACTTATACAAAGAAAGAACAATGATGTTTTTCAGATGTTATAGCCTACATATTACAATATTTTTTAAATATTTTATATAGATACTATGATGTTATTAGCAAATTTTTATATTAAAGATGAGCTATTATTGCAGTGACCCTTATGGTAAGACCTAAGGTCGGGAGTAGTAAATGAGCACCCATCACGGTCGCCAGAACACGTTTTGGAGTGTCATTAACACATTCAGTGGGCAAAAGTGTCCTTCCTTGTGACTGACTGCGGTTGAAACAACAAACGTGTCCTTCCCTGTGACTGAGCGCGGTTTTAACTTCACCAGTCCCATTTACTTTACATTGGAAAAGAGGGAGTTTAGTCGTTGACTAAACCAATTTGTTTTACCTGTGTAGTTGGTATGAACCCTTTACGAGTCCAGGTCCAGTAGCCTAGGAAAATATCGACTACAAAGCAACTTACGATCGTTTAAATTGGGCGATATCTTGCTAGTCATGCATAAGAAGACCCACCATCTGCTAGTCATTTGTAAGAAGACCCTAATATGCCGTAGCACTGAAAGTGTTAAAAATTATATATGTTTATTTATGTGTTCCCACTCTAACGGCTGCTTTTTAGCTCCTACTTGGTCCAAATTTGGTACACACATTGGTTGTCTGAATCGTGCAGACGAGTTCATTAGTCAAAAAAATAAAGCAACCGGAAGTAAGGTTTTTGACCAGAAGTAAATTTTTTTTTGAGATTTTTCGTAAAAGAATGAAACCTTTTTAGGGTTTATCTAAAAACATTATTTAGGATATTATTCTGCACATTTAGTTTTTTTACAAGACCTTATAGCTAGCTTAGTTCCCCAAAAATCTACCAAAACATAAAATACCATAAAAGTACCCGGTTCAAATCCATGGCGGTATTTTACCGTGGGGGATCACCTGATCCGAGAACTAACGGCCGAGTTTGTACGCTGCGAGTAAAGTGAAGGAGACCATAGCCCGAGGCCGCAAGGTCGAAGTGCAAACTCGCATAGCAAGTTTTTCCTCTGTGAGTGGAACGAAGCAGTGCGTGAGCTGTTGTTGGAGGCTGAAGTGTAAACAAATTCTACTAATATATTTCGTACACACAGGCACCTTTTAATATTGTAATGTAATAAAAAAAAATCATATTTAGAAATCAATATATAATAACAAATTAAACTTAAAATAAATGTTAACTAATATTAATTGAACTTGAAAAATGTGTATTAAGCCATAAATAACTGCAATAAGACGAAGAGTGACAGTAACAGAGACAGATCGACAGGTGAAAGGAAAACGGTAAAACAAACAGACCTGTACAAGACCCAAACAGTTTTCCAGTATGTATAAATCTCTCACTATAACCAGTTTCATTTCATTTCATTTCATTTCATTTATTATAGCCGTTGACAAAGTTACAATTTGTATGGCCAAGTCATTTTTTGGTTTTAAAATAAATAAAATTACAAATTACAACCACATACCAATAACATATTTAAAACAATCAAGATATAATAAACGTTAATAAATTAAACTTTACAAAATATTCAAAAACAAATATACAAACACAGAAACAAATTATATAAATGACCAAGCAGGAAATCACACCCAATCACAAAACAGAGAGTCAGTGCAGAAACTCCTCCACAGAGTAAAAAGATCCAGACAACAAAAGTTGTCTAAGGCTGTTTTTAAAAGATGTATAATTTTGTAAACTTTTAATACTTTGGGGGAGCTTATTCATCAATTTAGCACCTGCTTGTGAAGGAAGTTTACTGTACACATTTAACCTGTGCTGTCTAGCACGATAATTACAAGCTTGTCTGGTGCTGTAGTCATGTATGTCCATATTCTGGACATGATCACACTTAAATTTAAAATACAGCAACACTTCAAGTATGTATATACATGGAAGTGTAAGCACTCCAATCCTCCCAAAAGCATTTTTACAAGTTTCTGTTTGCTTCAGTCCTGCTATTAGCCGAATGGCCTTCTTTTGCAGGACAAAAAGTCTATGCATATTCTGAACTGATGAGTTTCCCCACAGGAGAATTCCATAGTTCAGACGTGGATATATAAGCCCATAATAAGCAGTTAATAGAATAGACAAATCACAATACAATTTTAAATTTCTTAGTGCAAAAATACCAGAACTAATCTTTGCACTAATACCGCTAATTTGGTCATTCCAGGATAACTTATTATCTATAATAAGACCCAAGAACTTGACTGAATTCACTTCTTCAAGCAAATTGTCACCCAATATGACACTTGGTGTCTGATTTTGGCTTTGTTTATTATTAAAATACATATACTTTGTCTTGGCTGGATTTACTGCCAAATTATTCTCTTCAAAGTATTGACCTGTTGCATTGACTTGTAAAAAAGCCTCAAGTTCCAAATTTTCAACTGAGTTTGCTTTCATGCTCAAAGTTGTGTCATCGGCAAACTGAATTAGGCTATCCACATGTATAGATGATGACAAATCATTAATGTAAATTAAAAACAACACCGGACCGAGAACTGATCCTTGAGGGACACCATATCTCAGTTTGGTCTGATTAGACAGCCTTCCTGCAACATTAACACGTTGTGTTCTGTTATTAATAAATGAGTTTAACCACATTAGTGGTATACCTCTAATACCAAGCCTTTCACATTTATTAAGCAACAAACTGAAATCGACACAATCAAATGCTTTGGATAGGTCTAGAAAAATACTCATTACTTTATTTTTCCTCTCAAGACCCTCCACTAAAAAGTCCATTAACTCGACTATAGCATCTATTGTTGATTTACCTTTTTGAAAGCCATACTGGCCACTATAAAGGATATTACATTTGTTTAAAAATTCAAGTAGTTGCTTTAAGAAAAGTTTTTCAAAAATTTTACTGAATACTGGCAGTAAAGAAATAGGTCTGAAATTGTTAATATCATCTTTATTGCCCTTTTTAAACAATGGAAGGACCTTAGCAGATTTCAGTCTGGATGGAAATTTCCCTTCAGAAAACGAAGAATTAATTAAAACCTGAAGAGGTCTGATCAACTCTTCAGAACACTGTTTAATGATCCAAGGTGAAACGTCATCAATATCAGTTGTTCTTTTATTTTTCATTTTCCTAATCACCTCAATGACATCCTCAACACACACAGGCAAAAGAAACATAGATGACCTCCCACACGTTCCATAGCCCGACACAGAGTTGTAAAAGTTATGTTGAGTCATACTTTGACTGAAGAAATCATTAAAAACGTTGGCTATGCAAGATGGCTCAGTATACCGTACACCATCGATATTTAACTTAATATCACTGCTATTGTAATTTTTATTGAATGACTAACAATGTTCTTGACATGAACAGTCACCAGGCCAGAAAGGTGCTGTAACTGCAGTCTACTACATCGATCTTAGCAACGCTCTAAAGCTCTTAACATGTTGACACTGTAACTGGGTACCAAAAAGGTACTTTCAGCAGAGTCAAATTCAAGCGCATTCATAGTTCCTTTGGAGTTAGAGCTATTATTTCTTCTTCTTTGGCACTGGCCAATCGGTATTAGCTCCAAAGTTATCCGTATAAAAATATCGCCCATCTCTAATAACCACAGGCAATGGTTTCCCCACATTGCCAACCAATCAGTGCAGCCACTTGTTTACTCTGAAGCTCATAGATTTAAAAAACTTAATTATTACCATAAATAATTGTTGCTCATGAATTGCTACAATTATGATAAAGTTTAGAGTACTATTTACTATATCCTGTAGGGTAGGTGGAGGTAAGAGTACGCACGGTGTAATAGTACTCAGTGCCTATTTTGGCAGTTATTTGAGTGTGACATCATCTTCTCCCGTCTCGGCGAATTCGTTACTTGGCCCTCAGTTTAGTTATAGAGCTTGGACTTGGTTGGATGTATTTCACAAGAGAAAATGTAAAAAGTCATTTTTTCATGGTTTTGATGTAATATTTTCATAAGCTTAGTTAACACTGATTTAAATAAAAACGCCGAACCACCAAACAAGGAACAAAAACAATGACTAAACAACTAAATTGTAAGTTATGTTTAATACGTTACCCTTATGTACATTTCGATGACATGGTCATCATCCTCAGAGGGTTTTAATACTACTAAACTTAAATAGGTAAATAGGCTCAAGGTCAACTACTATGGTTTCGTTTGTTATTGTGTCTATTTATAGAATTAGGGTGTCTACTGTAACAAATTTTATATAGATCAGTAACAAAAGTAATTAAAAGTATAATCAATTTGTTTTAGGTCGGGTAACTAATTTTGGGCATTTTCGGGATTTACGTTGCCCGTAATTTATGTTTTTTGTGGGAGTCCTGACAAAATGCCTTTGTTTTACTTGCTATTCATTCCCGCAAATAGCGACATTTAATTTCCACTTTTTCTGAATTTTATAACTGTCATCTAAATTACATTTTCGGGTACCTTGGTCTTGTATTTTAAATTAAGTTTTAACAGGTATTTAATAAAAACAAGAACAAATTATTGATCTGGGAATAGGTTTTTTCACGGACATACACTGTTGTATATTAAATTGTGTTTTATAAAATTAGCGCAAATCATATTCGGACGTCATATTTTTTTGCAGACATTCGCCATTGTATTTTATATAATATTTTAACACTGGTAGTTCATAAAATTGGCACAAATAGTATTCGGGCTTCGATTTCTTTCAGTTAACAAAATTAGGAAAAAATTTCCTTTTGTACTAACATGACTTTCTTCTTTTCAGGAATCGTAACAGAATTAATTTTTTTATTCATCCTATTTTCCTTTAATGGGGCAAGTTTATGCATTGCACCGTGGGGCAAGAGTATGCAAAAAAAGGGTTTGGAAAAATCGCCATATCTCGACTAATAATGAAAGACAATTCTTGAAAGTTGGATTGGATGTGCCCAAGATGTTTACCTAAAAGCTAAAAATTCAACCATCCAAATATTGATACATGGTTCTCTGATATATCCAAAACACCCAAAACTGCAAACTCTTACCCCACAAATAATGTACACATAGAAGACCTTTATCTAAAATGTATGCAGTCGGGTGCACTTGACATACCTCGTTAAAGATGACATAAGGTACACCAGACAGTTTGGGTTCCAGTTCCATAGTTTTGTTTCCATAGGAAGCCAACAATTCATCACTTTGAACCTTGCTCACACATTGCTGGATGTCATTGTAGCTAATTTTCAGTTTATCTGCACACTGTAAACAGAAAACAAAGTGTTTACATACATATATATATATATACTAGCTGCTGTACCCGTGCTCTGCACGCCAACCCCCTTTTGAAATTTGGATAAATACAGAACTTCCTCGTTTAATAGTATAGAATTATAAATTTGGTTAATTTGGTTGCTATGGTAATGAATATAAACAAACGACATGTTGCTAAACTTTTTATACAAACAGCTGATATTTTTATAGATAAAATTGAAGGTTAAAGAAATTTTCAAAGCCAGTTTGGCGGTACCCTGATGGAATTTCTAAATAAAAATATGCTCATTTTTTAATCTGGGAACCTAAAAATATCCATGAAAAATTTCAGCTCAATAAATCCAGTAGTTTTTACGTGATTGAGTAACATACATACACACACACATACACACACACACACAGACAGACACCATTAGATTTTTATATAATAGTATAGATATAATGAATTTAATAAACAAAATAGCATTACAAAAGATATCCGCTTGATTTAGAATTACTGGTAGGCCTACATCAATCTTGTTCTTAAGAACAGTGATGGCTCAGATGGTGGTGTTGTGTCTTATACCTCACAATTTTAATATTCAAATTCGGCTTTTGCTGTTTGGTTTTCCATGCGTTAATTCACTCCTGACCTTTGGAGTGAGGACGTTAAGGGAAAAAATATAATTATCTTGGTTTACACAGTTACTTAGTGTATGCAATGGGTATTCTTCAACTAATTATATTTTATTGTTCAACTGATAAAATGCATGCAAAATAATAAGCTTTCAGCCCTTATAAATGTAAATAAATTACTAACTTGATGTATGTTTTAACAATAATGTCAAAACATAAAGGCTAAATCTTGCAATAAAGAATAATTGTTAGTACTGTATAATATGTAATGGCCAGTTAGGAACAAAAAGGAAAATTATAAAATTTCTTTAATTTTACACACAGTTTTCGTAATCTATTGACAGATATCGATTCTCATTGATGTTTTTGCTTAAAGATTAATTGTTATATAAATATAGTTTATTTATTTATTTAAAATAGTCCTTCATACGAACTTTACTTTTGTATAAGACTCGTTCGTCATCACATTATAATACATTATTTATAATAAATACAGTAACACTCGAAAGATCAATACCACATTACAACAATATCATATGCATTACAACAACAATAACAATTTGAAACAAGGAGACTCCCCACAACCCAGTCAGCACCCCACAAACTCCTCCACAGAGTAACACGAACCAGACAACAGCAATTGTCTCAATTTGTTTTTAAAACATTTATAATCGTTTATGTGGGTCCACCAAATCTGCTTGTGAAGGTAGCTGTGATGTTTTCACGATAGTTACAAGCCATTCATAGTGTACTGAGCCTTACAACAAAACACTAAAAACTGTACCAAGCCAGATTTTTGCATCCAGATGAGAAGCTATCACACTTTTTAGACCTATTACAAATACTCAAGAAAAAAATTATAATTTGAATTTTGTTTAATCTTCATAAGTAAATAAATAATTACCTGTGGGCCAGGAAAAGTTTCAGTTTTGGGATTGTCCATGATCATTTTGCTTCCACAGTTGATAAATTTGAATGCTTCGTCAAAAGAAGGAAGAGAGTTTATTGCACATGCATGGATTTTGTTTCCCTCGCATTCTTTAGCTCCATGATGACAACTGAAAGTATATGCTCCAGATTCATTCCTTGTGTACTGAAATGAAACATTAATAATTAGTTTTCTTGCAAGCTATATAGAACATTTTGGGTCAATAGAGGAAATAAATGATTTGACTCAAATTTAAGCAAATGGTAGAGATATAATATTTTATTTCTTCATGTATGAGCATAATATTATCTGATCAATATGTTATTTATTATCTGCAATATTACTTTATTTTAAGTGATAAAAAACTATTCCAAGCATAATGTTTAATTGATTTAAATGAATAAATAATTAATAATTATAAAGAAGAAATTTTGTTATGTTATGGACTTAAATTTCTGAAATGATTGAAAAAATAACTATGCAATATATATATATATTTTTAAGATATACCTATGGATAGTTGGATAGTTTGAATAGAATTAATAATATTAGATTTTTTAAATAATTTCAATTTATTGACAAAAGAGTGGTTTTTTCTGTTTTCCCAATCTATTTTCTGTTAATTTCAATAAGTATGAGTAATTACTATTTTGATGATAACATGATTCTAGGAATTTTAAAGTACTAAAATGCTCAATTAACATATTACTTTCTCATTGTCTTAAAACTTTAAAATATATATTATTATTACATATATTATATATGAACATTTTTTATGACATGCCCAAAACATGTTCTGGGGACCATGATCGGTACTCAATGACCACTTCCGACCTTAGGTCTCACCATAAGAGTCATTGCAATAGCTCATCTTTCCTATGAAAATTCGCTAATAATATTTATTAACGGTATTTTAAGTGTAGGTATTAACACTACTTCTTTTCTCTGGTGTTCTCAACTAATTTGTGTTTTCTTAAATGTTTTCAATTAATGATTGAGATTTTACTTTCCAAAAGTTGTACATGTTTTTAGTAAGGTTAAAACTTGTTAGAAAATCTATAGAAAAAAGTGTGTAACACTACTACGTTATAACCTATACACGATGGCATTTTTATTCACTCGTGAATTATTTTAAGAGTGTAAATTTATACATAAACTAGCTGGCCCGATCCCGCTTTGCACGGATAGACAAATCAAAGTTAAATGTATATTAACCAAAAAAATATATCAATAAATATATTATACTATGTATTTCTTATGGGGATTTTTGAGTAACTTTGACCTCCCCAACCCCCCCTAAAATTTCGAATTTTTTGAAAACCTTTCTTAGCAAGCACCTACGGCCCTAGAGGAAGCTACATACCAAATTTCGTTCCAATCCATTCCGTGGTTTTTGAGATTTCGTGATGAGTGAGTCAGTGAGTGGTATTTGGATTTTATATATATAGATTCATTTTATTTGATAGCCTAAATAGAAATATCTGGTTATAAACACTTGTAATGTAAAAATAGCAACAACAACAAAATAGCCGCACCAGATGAACAATTAAAATGTATGTCGACTATAACTTGATACATGAGTGGCCTTGATAAAAACAAATGTCGAGTTAAGGTTTGAGAGCGGTAATTATTAGTTTAAACTATTTTTTTGTTTGTATATTTTATACAGCTATAACTTACTGTTGCCTTTCCATATGGTACGAGCGTGATGTTGAAGTAAGCCCCAAGAGGTGATGTATACACTGGATAAAGTTGACTAGTTAAGAACTTTACACTGTCAGGACAATAAGACTCGTAGTATACTGACACTGGGATCTTGGTCATAGAATCCTGTAATCACACGTCAAAATTAAATAATGCAATAGTTATCAGTAAAAGCTAAGATGGTACTAAATAATATTAAGAATAACAAATATCAAGAATAGACAATTTTATTCTAAATTAATTGAACGAAGCTAAAAAAGATACTTAAAAAAATATTAATATCTTTGTGTATTTTGGAAGCTTTCAGTCATATTTTCTAGTAAAATAATAATATATTATCTTGCAACTAGTGATAGTTCTGATAATTAAATCTGGTGTCTCATAATTTCTAACAAAACAGATAAGGCAATGATTTAGCAATAGACTTGCCAATTTCAGGTTGATCTTTTAATTAAAATTAAACTATGGTGTTTATAATATAAAATGTTACATAATGTATGTTACAATAACCAGACAAAACAAATTAATATTATACACTTCTATCAATAAATGCCGAAATCCGTTAAAAATGTTTGAAAGTTTCTTTAGAAATTCCTTGTAAAATTATGTGTGTCTGCCTATTATTGTTAATTCAGGTCTTCTAAATTCTTTAATTTTTATTCTGTCTTTAAAATTAACTTGTTGAATTAATGCGCATATACCTAGGGCGCAAAAGATTTGGGGGTGCACAAATTTGAGGGCGCAAAATGAGAGGACTTTTTTTAATACATTTATTTCTGGTTCAATGTACAAACATTTTTTCAAAGGCTTTTTAACCAACGGAGGAACAAAAAATTACAGCAAACGCACCACCGCCTGTCAGCCAACGCCCAGCGAGTCATGCACCTATGTGTTTTGTTTGTACATGTGTGTATGTCGCGATTGTCGCTGAGCGAAAGGCTGGCAAGACTATGAGGACAGTGCAAGGCAAAAACTCAAGGAGGGGGCACAGAGCACTGAATAATAATATTCAGTGCTCTGTGGGAGGGGGTGCTCTAGTAGAAATGGGGGAGGGGAGGCAAAACAGTTTGAAGTGCCTAGGGTGCTGGGAGGTTAAAAACGGCCCTGATAAATCTAAAAGCTTTCAAGGAATGTGTGTTGGTTCAGTGTAGGCTTAACCTAAAATTGTGTTAAGCTTTTGATTCAAATCAGCTGTTTTATTTATAATTTTATGTCGTAAAAATGCTACGCTCAAGAATGTTTATTCGCGTGTCACGTCCATCCATAAAATCCCTAATTTTGTCCATAATTTTAAAATTTAAATAGGAATCCTAAATAGTTTTATTCCAGAGATTAGCCTGTTACAAAATAAAAAACGCAAGTTTTGGTAACAAAAGAATAACCATTTTTATGAGCTTAGAAAAAAGGGTTTATTTTGAAATCACAGACACTTAAATTTTATTTATATCCATAGATTAATAATAATAAAACAACACAAATAGGAACAAATATGAGAAATTTTAAAATACCTACAGTAAAAGTAAGGTAGCATGAAAAGTCAACTAATTATCTGAATGACAAAAGCTTATTTTTTTTAGCAATGCAACACCTTACTATAAACGGTTCGGAAATTGTCTGGATTTGTTTTTAGCAATACTGACTAATGGGGCCAGTAACAATGTATCATCACAACACAAAATGTTTCAATATCAAGTAGCCTTAGTTATGAGAATAATAATTGTATCTAGATTTAAGACTCCTATATTATGAAAAATACATTAATTTGACAATATTTTTAAAATAATTAAATATTAAACGGTTATTGGTTTTTAATAATTTATGTTTGGAGGCTCTAGCCCTTGAGTCCTAAAGGAAGAACCTACGTTTTGTTTCTAGAATAATTTACTACTCATTAACACTCTTCTCAAAATAATCAAGATTCCACTCCTGCTTCTAAGATTTATTGCTTCCTGTTTACAAAGGGCTTTAGTACATAACAAATAAACTTCACTGGAATATGTGAAGGAATTATTTCTTCTAACTTGTTAGGTACTGTGTTTCTTTTAGTTTGGATTCTCATAATACAAACATATTGAAATATAATACATTATTTAGTTTCAATTAGTATATATATAAATAATATTTTTTATACGGATGTAATGTTCTATTAATTATTGTATTGTTCTTTGTTTAGCCTATATGAGGAGCACTCAAGCAAAAACAAGTGTGTCCATTTTTTGTTTAACTCAATACTAATTCTTTTTTACAGGTATGACGTTCATCTAAATCAAGCAAAGTAAATCGCGTGACATTTTTATTTCATAGACAAATTAAAGCATTCAAGCAAAACCATATTTGCTCACTCTTTTAAATTATTCAAAATTTATGACCGATCATCCAATAAGATAATTAGATTTTGATCATATAAGAAAACAGTTGTCTGGCAATTTTGTTCACTCTTTATTCAGGGTTTTGTGGTTTTCATAGTAAATTTTCTAGTGTGTTACATCAAAAAATTTAGTGATACCGGTATGTAATTGATAATAGTGGCGAAGAAAGTGTATTTGTACAAATACATGCTATATTCTTTTGTAAAATTGAAAATAAAATAACATGTTTTTAGTAGTTTCTTGTAATACATTGTTGTTCATTCTAAAGAAAACATGACTCAATACCACCCAGCCAAAACAATACATGTCCACAACGCCCGAGCAATAATAAACATGACCATATATATAGTCAATAACATTAACTAAAATATTTAATTACTGTAATAAATTTATTTTGATATAAATAATTGTGTGTGGGATGATTTATTTATTTCCAATTATTTAAACTGCTTAGTAAGTCAAAAATGTTTTAGTATAGCCGCATAGTGCTTGCTTGTCTCCTTAAAAATCTGATTTGATTTACACATTTGATTTTGTTTGCATTCACCTTACATGCTACGAAGTTATTTTGAATTACAATAATAAAAATATTTCCATGTTGAGAATTACTATTTCATACAAAGTCAAGATCCAAAGTAGGAAATTGGTGTCTTAAAATCCAATTTTTTTGTGTTATGAATATTCTAAATGAATTAAAACTACATTTGTATTGCTACTCATGGTCAGACAACACTATACATATGTTTTTATATTCCTGGACAAACCGTTAATTTTACTTTTAAAATGCCTACTGTTTCCGAGTTTAAGAAACACGAAATCTGAATTTTTAATTTTAATTATTTTGGTATTACTTGTCAATATCTGTACATATTTCTATAAAAACATATAAATTAAATTGAAGTGTGTGTTTGTGGTTTAAAAATAAATCCTTTTTTCTAAGTTCATATGATTATTCATAAGTTATCAAAACCTAAACATCTATTTTTTTTGGCTGTCTGTTTTTGTCCAGGCTAATCTCCAGAACCAATTTTGACAAACCTTTCATTTGCATTTAGAGGATTTTTGAGAGACTAATTTAGGCTACTTTTCCCGGAAATATTTAGGGTTCCTATATAAAAATTGAAAAAATGTAAACATTATGCACAAAATTAGGGGTTTTGCAGACGGATGTGACACGCGAAGAAACATTCTTCTGTATAGCATTTTTCTTGAAGAAAATTTGTTTATAAATCTATAGGCAGTGACGTAGCTAGGATTTTGGGAAGGGGAGGGTCCAGTCCAAACTCCTGATAAATGTATAGTTGGGGGGGGGGGGGGGGGGGTCAGTAGTAGGTTTACGACGAAAATTGAACCAACATCATTGTATTTACATGTCAATTTTTTACAAACAAATTAAATCTCATTTACATCTTTTTAGTATTGAATACAACAAAATAATATAATATGATTATGCCATCCATAACTGCTTCCCAAGAAATTGTTTAACTAACCTAACCTATACCAAATGAAAAAAGTAAGCACTAAACTATTCTTATGTATTTTACATAGGCCAGAGCTAAAAATAAACTTGTTTCATAAGGATTAAGGATAATACTAGAGGGTCCGTGCGCATTGCGCATTTTAATTTTGTTTTTCTGTTTGTGAGAAACTCACCTACAATTTGAAGAAATTCAATTACTTTAAACTCACAGTTATTATAAAGTTAACCTTTTCACGTGAAATTTAAATGTTAAATTTATTAAGAAAAAATTATTTGTTTTTCCATGAGAATAAAAATGTATAAAAACACAAAATAAGTTTAAAAAAAGACATAAATTAAAGCCTAATGTTGTCATAAATAAGTTATACAATGTAGCTACACATTATTTAATAAATCGGAAAATAAATTGTCTTCTATAATCTTGAATATGGCCAGGAGGTTATTTGAAACTTTCCCTTAGTTAGGCAAGTTATTTTATTTTACAAAAACACAAAATATATGTTTCTAAAAGAGCAGAAAATTATGCCTAATTAAAACTAAAAAATAGTTCACAGATTATTGGAAAATAGGCTATTACAGTAAGACAAACTAAAAGTTCTTTAGTCCAAAAAATACAAAAATCAAAAAATCTATATAGTAGGCTACAAATAACAATAACTACATAAAAAAGACACAAATTGAATCCTAATGTTTTCATAATTATACAAATACATAATACACACATTATTTAATAATTCGGAAAATAAAATTTCTACTACATACTTAAATATTTTGAGGAGGCATAGTATTCTAAATTTTCCCTTAGTTAGGCAGGTTATTTAAGTTTACAGAAGCACAAAATATATGTTTCCAAAAGAGCTGAAATTTAGGCCTAATTAAAACTAAAATATGATTAACAAATTATTTGGAAAGTAGGCTATTACAATAAGATAAACTAAAAGTTCTTTAATCCAACAAAATACCAAGTTCAAAAAATCTATATAGTAGGCTGCAAATAACAATTTCAAAATAAAAATAACGGATATATAAATAATTTAGGCTAGGCCTATACTGTTTACCTGAAAAAAAGTTATTTATTTAGTTATTATATACCAATGCGGTTGCGCAAGACACGGCAGTAGTGCATAAAGAGGGAAAACAAAGGAAGAAAAAACAACTCAACTGTCCATATCTGTTTTCATTACCAATAATTGATGGAAACTAACTTATGCGAGAAAGATGAATCGCTTAGTCCAAGCTTTCCTTATTTCTGAACGAACGAAGTCATTTCTATTAATATGTAAATTATTAAGATAGCAATCAAAAAATGTTGCTGAAAAAAGAGTAAATCAAAACGTATTAGTTTTGTTTAGGACTGGAACAGAATAAGAGGATAACCGAGTTAATTAAACGCTAGAATTTTTTTATTGTGGATTCCGCTAAATCATCTAAAAAGGAAATGTGAAGGCGAATTTCTGGGAAAAATGAGACCCTTCTTTTCTCACGGATAAGTTTTAGTGCCTATTTATTTATTGTCCTTTTTATATCATTAATATAGGCCTAGTTATTATATCATAAAATATATATATAGTGATTACACATACACAATCATAATTTATGTTTTAGTCTGAAATCAATTCCATAAATTAAATAGAACAACCCCCTATTTTAGATTATTCCGAATATATTACTTTTGACCGATCTAGATTGTCTTGCATGAACTCGGAATCGGACTCTCTTTTTCGCTTTCATATAACAAGACTAGCTGACCCGTACGGCGTTGCCCGTGGTGGTTGGGTATTTTCAGTCTTTTTAACGTAATTGTATTCTTTTTAAAGGTTCAGTCAGTGAGTGGTATTTGGCTTTTATACATATAGATCTTAAATAATAAAAGCACTATTGCCATAATAATAAAAGATCTGAAATTATAATTTTGGTCACTTTGATCCCCCAAACCCCTCCTAAAATTTCGAAATGTTTCATACCCTTTCTTAGTGAGCACCTATGGCCCTAGAGGAAGCTACATACCGAATTTCATTCCAATCCGTTCGGTAGTTTTGAAGAAATCGTGATTTAATAACTTTGATCCCCAAACCCCCCCTAAAATTTCGAATTTTTTGAAACCATTTCTTAGAGAGCGCCTATGGCCCTAGAGGAAGCTACATACCAAATTTCATTCCAATCTGTTCGGTAAGTTTGGAGAAATCGTTATTTAGTAATTTTTACCCCCAAACCCCCCTAAAATTTCCAATTTTTTAAAACGCTTTTTTAGTGAACACTTATGGCCCTAGAGGAAGCTACATACCAAATTTCATTCCAATCCGTACGCTAGTTTTAAAGAAATCGTGTTTTAATAACTTTGATCCCCCCAAACCCCTCCTAAAATTTTGAAATTTCTCATACCCTTTCTTAGCGAGCGCCTATGGCCCTAGAGGAAGCTACATACCAAATTTCATTCCAATCCGTTCGGTAATTTTGCAGAAATCGTGATTTAGTAATTTTTACCCCCCAAACCCCTCTAAAATT
>JAGFPH010000183.1:266031-289777 GCA_018207615.1 Philaenus spumarius | reverse complement strand
TATTGTTTTTCGTGTAATTACTTTCTTTTGTCGGTGACCTAAATAACATTACTTGTTGGGTTGAAGATTATATTTAAGCAGGCCTACTCTTTGTGCAAAATAAACCACTTCCTCGTCCACGAGGCGAAGGAAAGACGTTTTTATCTAGTTGGAATGACTCGTATCCGTCAAATACTGTATAAATACAGTAAGTCAGAACGAGATATTGTTTTTCGTCTATTTTTTTGTCAATGTCCTGAATAACTTTCCTTGTTGGTTTTGAGGATTATGAAGATTATTTATCAGTAGGCCTACTCTTTGTACAAAATGAACCACTTCCTCCGAAGGAAGGACGTTTTTATCTAGTTGGATATAAGTAGAAGTGACACGTATCCACATCATCGCTACGTACATTTCTCGTGACTGTTCCAAGCCAAGTATGTCATCGTTAAAACAACATGGCTGACTGAGAGACGCGAATGAGTTTCGTGATGTGTTAATCAGTTCACAGCATAAAGTACAGTTTCAAAACTAATGGTTTTACGATGGAATAAATCATACTTGACTTGCACTCGCATACAACTGGCTTATATTCAGTAGATCCTAATAGAATTACATTTTAGAAATTTGTTTAAAAGAGCATGTAGCCTATATCAGGGCCACATTTAAGTATAGGCTACATAGGCTTAGGGACCCGCACCACAACCGAAACTTGTTGTTTAATAAACCAAAAATGTAATATTGTTTTAATACTGTGGTGGCGCTTTTTAATATATACAGGGTGATTCAGATATATATACAGCAACTAGCTGACCCGAACGGCGTTGCCCGTGGTGGTTCGTATTTTCAGTCTTATTAACGTAATTGTATTCTTTTTAAGTGTTCAGTCAGTGAGTGGTATTTGGCTTTTATATATATATATAGATCTTAAATAATAAAAGCACTATTGTCATAATAATAAAAGATCTGAAATTATGATTTTAGTAACTTTGATCCCCCCAAACCCCTCCTAAAATTTCGAAATTTTTCATACCCTTTCTTAGTGAGCACCTATGGCCCTAGAGGAAGCTACAAACCAAATTTCATTCCAATCCGTTCGGTAGTTTTGAAGAAGTCATTTTTTAATAACTTTGAACCCCCCCCAAACTCCCCCTAAAATTTCGAATTTTTTCAAACCCTTTCTTAGTGAGCTCCTATGGCCCTAGAGGAAGCTACATACCAAATTTCATTCCAATCCGTTCGGTAGTTTTTGAGAAATCGTGATGAGTGAGTCAGTGAGTCAGTGGGTTTTGGCTTTTATATATATAGATGATGTCTCGGTAGCTCATTCTATAGCAAAAAATAACAAACAAAGTTCATATAAACATAGGCCCAAAAACGCTTCGTATTTTAGATATCCGCAATTTTTTACAAAATAATTCATATCTAAAGAAATGTTTGACTGAGTTCAAACTTGGCATGAAGTAACAAAGATATATATCAAGAAAATAAGCGATTGTATCAAATTATGCATTTTAAAATTTCGACGATTTGAAAATGTTAAACCTAAAAATAAAAGCTAAATTAAAACTAATAACACCATATGTACATACAATATTGTTGTGTTTACTGCGTTGGTATAGAATGCCGGGTTAAACAAACCCGTTATTACACATAACTTAAATATTATCCTTCATTCGATTGTTTTGACAACTATGCCATCCGATAGGGAATCAAAAGGCTACAAATAGGTGTCTTGCCATTTTGAAACGCATGATTGGATATAATCGCTTATTTTTCTTGAGGTAAAAGATAGATTATTGTTAGGTTAAACTTCATATCAAGTTTGAACTCAATCAGTCAAATATACAAAAGATATGAATTATTTTACAAAAAAAAAAAACAAAAAACAAAATGACGCATATCTGGAAAACGAAGCGTTTTCGGGCCTATATGTACTTTTTTCTTTTTTTAACTGTAGAATGAGCTACCGAGACATGCCGTTTAATCCTGAATCACCCTGTATATACAAAGATATTTTATTTTTGGTGCGCTCAAAATAAATTTGTTTCTGTTGTGGTAATTCTGGATTGTGGTAAAACTAGGTTCATGCCCGGTTGAAATATTGGCTTGTGGTAGTGTAGACAACAAGAGGAAAAGGGGCGAGATAGGCAATATGGAAGCATTATATATACGTTTCCTTTATTAAAAAAAATTACTTCTCGATACGGTACAGTTTTAGATTTCGTCAAAAACCCGAGCATCTAACAATTAACTGTAATGAAGTATTAAACATCGAGAGTGAAAATTCGAGACTATAAAGGTGAACGATACATAGAAACGTCGATTAGGGCAAGATGTAGGCGAAGAATGTTACATAGATTTTTGTACTTACATGTACAAATTAAAGTGAAACTTTTTCTTTGTTTTTTATATATATTTTTTTAAGTCTAATATTATGGACCGCTATAAAATACAAAGCGATCGCCATAGTAATAAAGAAAAGCGAAAGTGTAAATCGAAAGCTTGCAAAAGAGAAAGAAAAGATGAATAAAGAAGTTACGACTAAGTCACGCCTTATCACGGATTATTTAAAAAAAGTTTTACGTTTCACGTTTTTTTAAAGTCCTTTTCATTTGTCACACAATTGACATTTTTTAAGTACCAAGTTTGAATTTTTTTCCTTACACAATAAAAAATTTATAATTAAAAGTGAATCGCAAGCCGGATCCGCAATTTTATAAAGAATATTCAATTTTTTTTCAGCACTCAGTTACAAAAGATGGATTTATAAAATGGTTTTAAATGAGTCAATGCGCTCAGCTGCAAGAAATTGCACTGTTTAGATACGGCTTTAGGGTGAAGCGCTGGAGTCGCCGCGCCGGTTGCTTTCTCTTTTAGCGAAGCGGTTCGAAGGGTGATCTTGATCTTGTTGTTTAAACTTAAATTTTATTGCCTATAACTATTAATAAAGCCTGTAGCTAAGTAACTGAAATGAAAATAATATCTTCAATCTTTTAATTGTAGCAATCGGTCGATTTTGAAGTAAAAATAATTTTTGTTTGCAGCTCCTACTAAACAATTTTGAAAAATAAAACTCAAAGGGTTTAGGTAAGAATCTAGAGATACAGATACATGTATTCTTTTTAAATATATTTGTTCGTTAAATTTTTTTTATAGTTTTTGTAAGTTAATTTTTTAAGGTAATATTTTTGTAGTTGACCCCCTTTGTCTCACATCAGGGGCCCGCACCGCAAGTTCAGCTTAGGGGCCCACCTACAGTGCGTCCGGACTTTAGTTAGCAGTACGGGAAAAGCTTCATTTACTACCCGCACTGCTGACATCAGGCGCTCTATGAATTCACTGAATGTGTAAATGATGACGTAATTTTGTAAATGGTATCAAATTAAAGCTAATAAAACTGTATTTCCTCATGTGACACCAAGAAATGTATATACATTTGTTATATATGTTATATAGGATTTTATAACTGAAACGCAACTGAAAAGGACATAATAAATGTAGTAAGCGTGGATTTTTTTTATTTTTGGTCAGGCAACTTTTTCAAGCGGAAAAGTTGTACAAAAATAGATAAATTTAATTTTTGTAATTTGACTTTTTTACTTGGGCTGCTTAGTTTAGGCAGTGGGAGCCGCAGAAGTCACGAGTTATAATTGTGTATTTGTAAGAGACGAGGTGCCATCACAGTGTTTCTGCTTGCCTTTATATAAATTTAAACGCAATGTTGAACAGTTTTGTCTTTTTTATACTAATGTACCAATACCTATTAGATTGCATTCCTTTTTTTTATTTATTACACAGCCATAATTGTATTTTATTGACATTTATTACTTCTTAAATCATTTTTATATTACTGTTTGCAATACTGAATATAAGTTGAAGACTAGGTGGTAACTATAACTTATAAACATCCTTTTTAATGCATCTGTGAGTAACTATAACGCCTTTGTCGACATGCAGTCGCTTCGCGCCGACAGCCGCGTCCGTATGTTGTCAGGACGGGTAGTAGCCCCGCAACCGTCCATATGGCCTGTACTGCCAACTAAAGCCCGGACGCACAGTATATACGGCCCTGGCCTATATTATGAATCTGATAATGGAACTTTATATCATCATTTAAAAACAAGCAAAAAATTTAGTATTCCTCTTAGTCTAGTCTAAATTTAATTTCGTATTACAGAAATAGCTTATCGTTTATAATTACAGCGTTATTTCAGAAACGTTATTATTTAATGAAATGCTATGATCATATAACATTTTAAGTTTATTGTCTTTATTTTGTTATAATTTTCAAGACCAGAGTAGCCTAATCCACATTAACCATTCCATCTGTCAAATAACTTCGCTAACCACAAATTTCCGGACCTTTCCGCAATGAATTTATTATAATTATGCTTACTAGATAGAAGTTACAAATAGTGTAATTGTATTACTGTTATTCGCCTACGGAAAAAATTTTTGGTCGGTATTTCCTTAAAATTGTTTAATTTAGTAGTGAGTAGACTAAAAATACAGTAAGCCTGTAACTCTTACAGTCCTAAATTGTATTTTAAGTAAAATAGGACGTAGTTTGCACATATGTGATCCGTGATGTTTGAGAACATTTCACAGAAGCTTAGAGAAAGCAGCGTGGTCCAGTTTCCAGGAAGGATGTCTGTGACGGTGTTCCGGTTGGCCTTTCCAGGTGACTGACGATATGCAATTTAATTCATCGGTGTTCCTTCCGTTTTGAAATGTGTTGTTAACCTCTGTAATTTGCCAATGAAAACTGTCCGTCGTGTAGCATTAACATAAATAAATTCCATCAAGCAGCGACATGAGTTGAGCGATTTTACAAAATTAAGTTTATTATTTATGTTTTATGGTTTCAACCAACTATTTGGTAAGCTCATGACGGCGCTGAATAGCTGAATCCGGATAAATTTGTTTGCACCTCAGTCTCCAGCCCCGGCGCACGCATTGCGTCGTTCCGCTCGCAGTGGAAACACTCGATTTGCGTGTTTGAACCATGAACTTGGGGTCTCAGATTATGGACTGCGCTTTGCGTGTTTGAACCATGAACTTGGGGTCTCAGATTATGGACTGCGCTTTGCGTGTTTGAACCATGAACTTGGGGTCTCAGATTGTGGACTGCTTAGCTTCGCTCGCAGCGACAAACTCGCTTCGCTGGATTTGAACCTAGTACTTTTATGGTATTTTACGTTTTGATAGATTTTGGGGGAACCATCAGACGGGCTATAAGGCCATGTAAAAAGACAAAATGTGCACTATAGTATCCTTTATTTAATTATTTTTTTAGATGACACACAAAAATTTTTTTATTCCAGTACGAACATTCTAAACAAACTTTTACTTTTGGTCAAAAAACGTACTTCCGGTTGTTGGATTTCTTTTTTGCTAACGAACTCGTCCGAGCGATTTAAAAAACCAAAGTTTGTAATAAATGAGGACGAAATTGGACGTAAAATGCGGCCGTTAGAGTGCGAATACACACCCTCACACACACACACTTATATAAAAAATATATATATATATATATATATAATATATATATACTACATTTTAATAAAACCCAAAAACGTGTTCTGGGGACACTGATCGGTGCTCATATACCACTCCCGACCTTAGGTCTAACCATAATAGTCACTCTTTCCTAAGGAAATTTGCTAATATCTTTAAAAGAGTTTTCAGAAATTCATTACTAACTTTTTAAATTGTCATTTGCTTTCGCTGGTGGTACCTAATGTAATAATATGTTTATAAAAAAATAAAAAATAAAAAAACTATAGATATGTCATTATTGGCCATCACAATCAATACTCAATGCTCTATTATTAAATTTGTAGACACTTTCAATTAGGGAATCTACATACTAGACCATTAAATAAATAATTTAGGGCCAAGTTGAACAGACTGACTAATTATTGAACATTTTATATTTAGGAGGCACAGTCGTATTCTTTATATTGCTTCAATTACAAAAATTTAGTCTATATAGGCTATTTTTTAAAAGCGCAAAAGGAAAAATAAATCTTAAATAAAAAAAAACTTTAACCATTTTGAGTAAATGTACCTATTTACCTGACATATCATTTCACTTACAAATTATATTAGTGATGTTCACTTTTTATTTTGTTGATGTTTGCTTACGTATTGGTTTTTACAAAGTTACAGAAATGTAAAAATTGTTACGTCAAATTCATCGTCATCAAGAAGGCGATGAACACCTTCACTGTTCTCAACTCAATGGGTACATTCGGCCGCACTCACCGGCAGCTACCGGTAGGTATTAGTGCAGCCGAAACCCACTAACCGAATTTTGGTAGATGACGACACTTCCCCTATCGGACACCATTTTTTCAACCGCAATAAATTAGCGATACATCAAAAAAATCTACCACAACGGTAGAAGTCATGGCGGCAAAAACCATATCTTACGAATTTGACAGTTGAGTTACCGCTACAATCTACCAGTGCATTCGGCCGCACAGTATGTAAAAGTAAATGAACATGTGCAAATTTGTGAAATTTTTAGGTTGTCATAAAGACTTTGTTGAACGTTTCTCAATCAAAATAAAGTTATTATTGAATATTAATTTTAAAATCCTTAGACAATTTTAGTATAAAAAAGAAAATCGAGATAGGAAGAAACGTTTTAAGTAAAAACTTCTTTAGGTGCACCGAGCACTTTTTGGATAAAATGTAAATAAAATATATGCACTCGCGATACGCGTCTTAAGTAAGACACTTTTGATTTCGTCGATGATTTCTTCTTCTTCTTCTTCCTCTTCCTCTTCGTTATTTTACACACGTACTAATATAAACCAGAATTTTAATGTAACAGCTGATCGTAAACAATCCAGGTGTGCTTAAGACTACACGGGAGAAGTGAAACTTCTATAGCAATATTCTGATTCACACTACAAAAGTATAGAAAATATTGAATAAGAACACAATTTATGAAATGAGGAAGCACAATGTCCATTTCAGAGGTATTACCAAGTAAACTATCTTAACACAACTTACGAAATGAGGAAGCACAATGTCAATTTCAAAGGTATTATTAAGTAAACTATTTTAACACAACTTATGAAATGAAGAAGCACAATGTCCTTTTCAGAGGGATTACCAAGTAAACTATATTATGCTCTGCGCTATGTGTACTATATAATCGAGGGTGACACAATAGAGAGTGACGAAAAAAGCGTGACGATAAAATCCGATTCACCGCCCGCAATTTTTAGACAAGGTGCGCCTTAAAGGTTTACACTTCAAAAAGAAGAAATCGACGAAATAAAATAGGCAATGGTAAATTCAAAGGCTTAAGTTCAATAGCTGGATGACGTCATGCTACCGATGAATGGACATTGCACTTCCTAATTTTGTAAGTTGTGTTAATTTTAGTGTGTGCAATACCACTCGAGTAAAAGCATTGAATCCAGTGAGCGGAGTCAAGCTTGATAAGGCTGGCCTATGATATTACATGGGTAAGGCACTCGAGCGCGACTAGAATATCTATTGCCTACACTTTCGTTTTTACTAATGCCGGTCTTACTTTTAGTTTCCACCATGTGCGTAGCCTAAGACATTTAAATTTGCAGAAAGTTCCAATGTACAGTTAGTAGGTAACACAATTCACCCCGATGTTTTACTGCTATCAAGTGACTCGAATGAAAATCATGTTTTTCGTCTTGTTTACAAGCAAATGACTTCAATAAAAATTGCTATTTTACCACTTTTGTCATCTACGAATTATAATTTAGATGTTCATGAACGATTTCCTGCAAACTACAAAAGATTATCTTTAAAATTAAATGAAAGATAAGTTATTTTGAAGAGGCCTGAAGGGTCTGTTTCGTCCTGGTATTGCACACCCTTAGTGTACTGATACCTCTAAAATGGACAGTGCTTTCTCGTAATTTAAAGATCTAAAATTGCTAACTGGTTTGCTATGGTAATGAATGTAAATGCATTGAAGAAACGTGTGTTGGTTCAGTATAGGCCTAACCTAAAACTATGCTGTTAAACTTTTAATATAAATTAGCTGTTCAACTTTAATATTTAACAACAGATATTAAAATTATCCTTTCTAGAAGATTTTCAAAAAACCTGTGTTTGTCAGTACAGAAGTGAAAACTGTTATGAATATAAATCGTTGGTTAATAACCAACGATTTATATTCATGACAGTTTTCACTTCTGCCTGTTCCAAGAATATTGTGTTTTATAGTTACTTGTTGACTTCTTGAAACTAAAAATGTTCTTTACAGAATGAAATAGTTTTTCCGTTATAATCATGTTGGCAATTGGTCGCTAAGGATAACAACCGGTTGCCATAGGAACAGCGTGCCACCGGCTTTATGCATTGAAGAAACAATACTATAAGAAGCGAAACCTAATGGGTTTTAAGCGGACGCTTGTGTGGTAGTTCAGATCGAAGTCACTCGGAGCGCCACCAGTCTTTTGCTGCTCCTTGAGACGAAACTGACATTATAGGCAGAGTTTAAATTTCGCCGCACCACCAGACCGCGAATATATCTGCCTCTTGCACTGTCTGGCACAAACGCTTTGACCTCCTTTCAACATCCCCAACGAAGAGAATAATTTAGTTTTCGTTTTGGAGGGAGCAAGCACATGTTTCAATATTTGGCGCACGTTGCAACTATATTATACAGTACTGTTGAAGAATGATTTATTATTGATAATGTTTTTAATAACCAAATTATAAAATGTGGCATAAATTTATTACTTTTTTTAATGAATTAAAAACAATTTTAAGTAGTAAATGATTTTTTTGTAACTTACAATGATTTTTTTGTAACTTAACGTAAAAATGTTATGTCAAATACTGTATAAAATTTATCTTAAATCTCCAATTAACATTATTTGAACATGGGTTTTTCCTGAATTTGATTTGATAATCTATTACTGTAAAATATTGTAAAGTCTTCTAAGTTTGTTTGTTGAAAAAATATCCCATACAAGGTAAATGTAAAATATGCATGCAACAGTAATTAACAAATAAACACTTTATTTCGTAAAATCGGACTTAAAATTGGTAAAAAATATTTAACGAAATATACAAAAACTTAGGTAAAATTGCAAAACAGTTTTTGTTTTGACACCAAACATATATATTTCAGCCTTTCTCAAATAAGGTGTTAGATTGTTCATTACTGCTTTTGGGATATTTAAAGCTTATAAAAAGTATTGTTTTCCAGGCAATACTTATGACAGTTTGGCGAAAAAGCTCTAAAAGATTTATTTTTATGGTCAATATTTTGAACTGGGAGAAAAAAACCAGAAATAAATAAATAATAATAATCTTTATATAAACTATTTACAATCGATCACGTAAGCAACAACTAAAATAATTCAAAGCAAAGTATTGTACACATAGACTACGAAATAATTATACCGAGTGTTCCATAACTAGGTGTACGAGCGCTTATTCTTCGCGTAAGGGATTGAGCTACCGTAATGTAAACAAGTAGCACGGGTTATGAGCTTCGCTGCGCTCGCAGCGTAAAAACTTGCCCATCGGCCTCGGATGAAAAGATGCCCCCAATTTAAAGTCCACCACGTGGCTTTGGACCAGTTACTTTTATGTTATTTTACGTTTTGATCGATTTTGGGGAAACCAAGCTAGCTATAAGGCCGCGTAAAAACAAAATGTGCTGATTAACATCCTATATTGATGTTTTTAGAAAAAACTCTAAAAAAAAACATTCAATCGCGTAGGAAAATCTACAAAAATCTATTTGCAATTTTACAAAACGTAGAGGGGGCGATAGTTATGGAACATCCTGTATAACCTAACATTTTGTTACAATAAATAATCACCATGAATATACACATTCATACATTGGAAAACAACATACACACAAATATAATGTTACAAAGCTCTTAAGAAACCAAGCATACACAATTTACAAACTTCAAATTTAATGATTTAATATAAATGCGCTTCTAAAACCAGGTGATCTCTTTGAACTTGAAAGTACACTAAAAGAATAGGTTTTCCAAATTTTAGCTTTGTATGAAACAAGAATTATTCTACAGATGAAATTTTATGTATTTTGATAATTTTTTAAAACTAAAACTAAAAAATACTCCGGTAAAATACTCCACACTTAGGGGCTGGATTTGCAGTTTCTACAAAAAGGAACTGGCCCTAAAGCCTTTGCTTTAAAAATTGGAATGGGGATTTGGCGTTAAACGATCAAGAGAACTGTAGGGAACTTAATATATATAGGCTACTACTAAAACTAATCCAAACTCAATAAAACCCGATGATACAGAAATTAAAAGACTTAAAAATAAGAAATGGAAAAACGGAATTGTTTTAAAAACCCTCCATTACCTCAATGTTAAAAAAACTTGTATTTTTGGGTAGGTTTGAAATAAATAAATATATTATTTCTGGTTAGCGTTAACATTAAATATTTTATGCAGTTCAATCAAAAAGTTTACGAAAATTTGATACTAAAATAAAAACAACTGTACGAGTCCGAAACACCTGTTGGTAGGAGCGATTTCCTAAAAGTTCAGCCTTAAGAAACATTATCTTACATTTTGTAATATAGATGAAAAAAACGTAACACCCTTTATAATTTATGAAATTTAATATGATATATTTTATATTATATTAAAAAATATATAACTTACTGTTATTTGGACCGCAGTCATGGCACAAATGTTCAAAGCACGTGTCGGTCAATACAAATTATTAAATGATAAAGGGTGTTCAGTTTTTCTTCAATCTATACTACACATTTAGCAGACCCATACACTGTGAACTAAATATCTCTTAATACATTAAATTATACACTTTTCAGTTTCATTAGTTTTGAGTTTGGTTTCAAATTTTCTTTGAAGTTCTGTCTTCGCTTTTGACCTACCATTAGTGCTCTATCTCTTAGATAATGGGATAACCATTTTATATTGTAGAATATTTTCATCCTAACAAATTGCTCCAAGATGAACTGACGATGGTCCTTGCACTTATTAACAAACCACTAAATGCACTGGTGGTGCTAAATGAACAACAGTTAAACAAATAATTAACCAAATCAAATCATTCAATATTTTCAACCCGTTTATTAAAAAATCTAATATTATTAGATTTATGTATCTATTCAATAGATTATTATTAGTAATTAACTAGGGGAGGCTGTTAATTGTAAATACAAAAATACTATACAATTTATCACAACGGTTTGAATTCCTTAAATCCTTTTTGAATTATTAATCCCTACTTGAAGTAGTAAATTGGCACAATGAGAAGGCTTAAGCTTAAAATTGAAATACAGTTGTATACAATAGCTTAAACAAGTTTTTCATTATGTTTTGTACGCACGTTAAAAATGTAACCGCAATAGATAATTACATTTAAAAATTTAGTAATTTGTCGTTTTATTGATATCAGAAATTTTAAAAATGTCACACTTAAGGTTTAATAATTAATTACTTTATAAATGTTACATTTGTGTTTAAATGTACAGGCAAATAACACAATAACTAGATCAGCTGTCCGATTATTAAAAGCACGTAGTTAGACATTTTACTAATAATAAATCAGCTGTTAATTGTAAATACAAAAATACTACACAATTTACCACAACGGTTTGAATTCCTTAATTCCTTTTTGAATTATTAATCCCTACTTGAAGTAGTAAAATGACACAATGAGAAGGTTTAAGCTTCAAATTGAAATATATGTTATGAGCGTACATCGATGTATAAACACACTGGATCGCTTGTTGCGTGTATTGAATACGGTCCGGCTGGCCTAGCCGCTTCCCCCACCACTGGTGGGACAGCAACAACACGTGAAGCATTCAAAGCTAATGCAACGTCCACAAATGTTTTAATTTATTTTGCTCAGCTTCAACAACGGCACCAAACATTATTTGTAAAATAATAATTTTAATTTCTAAACAATATTTAATTGTTATACAGTATGTAACACTTATTTTTGTAGTAAACTAGTGGACCCAGCAATGCTTCGCCATTGCTTGATTTAAATTAAAGGTTATTAAAGTTATTCCATTGTATTACATCGACTTAAGTGATCGAATTATTGCAAAATGGTTTTTATGCCACAAGAATATACTACACAAATTTAGATCTATAGTTTGTAAACCTTTATAGATAATACAGTAAACCTTTTGTTTGTTTTTACCTAATCTAAAAAAAACTGATAGTTGTGATGAATTGTAAAAAAACCTGATTCTAAATTAGCCCAATTGGTTGGAAATAAACGTGTTTTGGTTCATTGTAGGCCTAACCTAAAATTATGTTCAGTTTTTGATGCAAATCAGTTGTTTTATATATAATATGTAACAACCAATGTTTGAATTGAATTAAAATATAGTACCGTAACCATTTTAGTCGATTTTTGTTTTTATTTACTTTAAGTTGGTCAATCTAACCTATAAAGCTGTTGGTTTTGAAAAAATAATAAACTGATTACAAATTTGCTATTAAAGTTGCTATGGTAGCCTAATGAATGTAAACAAACATGTGTTACTAAGCATTTTATACGAACAGCTGATTTTGTGCGCTATGGTCTTGAGTCCATACAAAAGAGGCTGTTTAGTTTTTTCTAAATTTGAAACTTTTTCGGAAAACTTTTCAAATTTTTCTTTATATGAAAATCTAGTTCGGACTATTAGGCTATGAACATTTTAAAACAAAAAAATAGCCAAATTGGTCCAGCCGTTCTCAAGTGATGCGCTTACAAAGGAACAGCAATTCATTTTTATTATATAGATTAACAGTTTGTGTTTAAACTATTATTATTGTTGTTGGATAAGGATAAGGAAAAGTTTAGGGAAAAATAAACTGAACCAAAACCATAATGAAAAACATGATCTATATTAGCATTTTAAACTGCATTTTATTTTCATAAAAGTAGGGATACCTATACATTACGCTTTAAACATTGTTAAATAAAACAAGTTTAGTAAGTTTTTGACGCACTCCAAGCTTTGTAAATGTAGCTCGCAATGTTTTGAAATGTTTCAAAATTCCGTTAACATGTATAATAATTTTATTTACTACAAGGGACTCGGCCCCTGATCGCTTCGCTAGCCAAACCCTGCGGTGACATATGGTGATGCCAATGCAAACTACAAAATCTCTAATTATGTTCATAATTTTAAGATTTTTTTCCATTTTTCATTTTTAACCCCTTAAAAAAATTAAAATGGCGGCCGGACCGGTTCTTTCAGTGTAAGCTTTTTTCCAAAGCCAGTTTGTGGCTTAACTGTTAGTCGAATTTAAAAATTAATATTTTGCGGGTAGCAAATTAGATTTTCAATAAAATTGTATTCTTGATTTTTTCCGTATCTCAAACGGTATGCTCACAAAATGACCGTAAACTTCAAATTTGTAAAAAAAAATCGTCCAAGTTTTTGTATTTCAACCATTTATTCAAAACGTTTATTCTAAACCAATTAAAAAGTGTTCCATAGTTTTTTTTTAGATAAAAGTTCAAAGAATTCCTATATTATGCCAGTTTTGCCCGTAAAAAAAATGATTGAAGTAAAATTAACAAAGTTATTAGCTCAAGAAATAAGCATGTTTAGTAACGAAAGGAAAAAGATCAACTTTAGGCCTACATAAAAAGTAGTAAACATTTTTTGTAATTTTTTTCATAAATGTAAAAAAGTTTCGTAATTTAGTTCTAAAATAGAACTGTATAAAAATATTGATCAATTTCAAATTTCTTATTTTGAAAACACCAGTTTTTATGTTCCTACTACAAGACTGCTAACAAATCTAGGCCTGTTTTGAATAGTAATTTAGGAATACTATATCCTCTGCCCAAAAATGACATATTATTATAAAAAAGTGTAGAGAATAAATCAAAGAATTGAACTGTATACAACAACAACAACGTGTATCACTAACCATCTATCACGCTGCCCACCGCGGGTCTAGCCCACCAGTGGAGGGGGAAGCTCCATGCCGGCCGGCTCGTTTCTCGAACCTGTCAGACTACTCAGCGCGCAATCCAGTGTGTTTATACATCGATGTGAGCGTACGTTGAAAGGTTCTCTCAAACAAAGGGCGAGCTTCTAGACAAAAATAAATAACGTGGGGAATTTTTAAGATTTTATAATTTGTATTTTTTAACAAACTTAAAATGAGGAAATGATAAATTTTATATTTTTGGGAATGTTTGGGCTTCAAATTGGTACATTTGTCATGAGCCTAACTGGTGACGCCCAAACTAATGGATCTTACACAAATTTCTCCCATTTAAATAACAAGGCGTAATTTTAAAATGTCAGTTGTTAAAATAAACTCAATTTATTGGATTTTTATATTTTGCTGTAACTCTGCAGTGTAAAACGAATAAAATAACACTTTTTTTACAAATTGGTAGAAAAATACCGACGTAATAGGCCGATAATGTACTTCCCCAACGATAATTCAATAATTACAAAGCAAACGCTTAAAAAACGCATTCGGTACACGTGAAGCACAAACCTAGAATAACGGTCGTTACACAATTAACATTGATAATTCAATAATTACTATAATTATACAATAATTCAAATAACAGGAAATCTATAAGAGATATAGAAGGGTACTGTAAGCTGCGTAAATGTTCTAAATTTTTAGCTCTTTCGATTGAGCTATCAACCAACCTCGTCCTTTTTTATTTTTTCAAATAAATAAAAAAACCAAAAAATGTATAAAATTAGAATTTTTATAGCCTCGAATGTTACCCAAAAAAAATCATTGCTTGATGACATATCTAGAGATAAAAAATAAACACATTTTTTTTAAATCTTCAAAATCGGGCTGGGCGATTGAAAATAGGGTTTCGACAAAAATCATTTAATAATATAGATTATTATTTGAAAATATAATTAATTATAACAAAATACTACGAGATGCTCTTCTCTTTCAGTTATTGTTTTCTCACTTAAAAATAGGATTTACAAAACTTTTATAAATTAACGAAATGATTTACAAACGCAATAAAATACAAATAATAAAATATACTTTATTATGAAAATTAATGAATAAAAACGTGAATCCAGAATAAATAAATAGAATAGCGAGATCGGACCAATGGAGAGCTTAGCAGTTGTTTACGTTTACGCATCGACAAAACTATTTGGTCTCTGTGAAGTTGACACGAGGGGCGGGCACGTTATGTACAGTCCCAATAAAGAAGGTACAGTCCGCGCGGCGATACTGCTGGCGGTACCTGTTGGCCTCGATCCAAACTAGGCATTTTCGACTGTTGAAAAGTGTTACCTCTGATAACATGGGGGTTTCGCTTCTTATAGTGTTGTTTCTTCAATGCTTTATGCATACTCCTTTATTTGCCAACTCGACCTTCAGTCTTGCTTACTGACCCCTAACACTTTAATCGCGCTTAGCCCCCGTCAAGTTAGAGGGTCGGTATTCAACATTGGATTTACATAAAATTGAAGGAGTAAAACATTCATGTGGCAACTAACTTTCTTACACGATATTGCCGAACCAGATTTAATTTAGTAAATGCATCTGTTTTGTGTAATATATAACAGAGAAAAATTTATTAAATAAAAATAATAACATAAATGTACGCCGAAACCTAAACAATATTGGTTAGGCGATGCTATTCTGTATTAACAGAGGAAACGTTTGTTTCAAGAATCAAGAATTAACTTTAAAATTACTAATCCTGTTTTGACATGGATTTCGTTTATCATGTTTTTTTCCAAAATGCAACACGCGTTGGGTAGCTGTTGGATGGCTATAAAACTCCGGCTTTAGCGTCACGTCACACTGTAGTCCTACTATATAAATTATGTTTGGTGTACCGGTGTACCTCAACTGACGCGAAGCAGAAGAGAGAAAGTTGCGCGCGCACCGCGTAGATAGGTACAGATCCCGGCGCGAATGCTGGCACTTGGACTATGGGCTACTAACCATACTAAAAACATCAATATTCCCGGCGCGGGTAAATAAACCAGTTCCATGTTCCAATTTTATGCGATTATCTCTCGAAAAACGAACATAAATAATGTAATTAAATTTAAAATGACTTTTGTAACCTTTTCAAGTGTGAGGTGACACCACCAGTTCGTCGAAAGAATGAATCACATTAGAAAGCGGCGTGGAAAAATGTTTTTTATCTCCACTTACGCCCTTTCCCCACACTCCTCGTCCATCACGCCCGGGCAAGGTCAAGTGCCAGCAATCACGACGATATCTGTAAGTATGTAGTAACCTTACCTCACAAATTTAGGCTATAATATTAGTATAGATGTAGTATTTGCCTATCTATAGGGCAAATAGGCTGTACTTTAATAATTTAGAGGATGTTTGATTTTATCTCTCAAGATATAAAAACGTAAACATATTTAGTTTCACTCTTTTACTTTCAAATGCATTAAATCATACAATGCATTAAATCATACAATTTACCATCGAAAGCCCAGACATTACATTATTCACTAATTTGTTTAGATTAATATCTCGGCAAGAGATCATATTCGAAAAATGTATTTCAGCAAATGTCTGTCTTTTAGAGTGCACTAATAATATGAACAATATCACCATGTTTGCACAATTTCAACTTTCAAATTAAGCTTCGTTTTTCGAGACCTGTATTAAAATTTGAGCCCAGGTCAAAATCCATCTAACGCACTGTTTTTTCGATCCAAGAACTGAAATAAAAATCATATTCTACATTTTCCTAGTCTTGTATAAGGTAGTTAGTAAAAGCCTAACATGGGATTGCAACATGGGATTGTACACCGACTAGTTCAGTTATGCGAAGGCCATTACTAGAAAAATGAAAGTGGCGTAGACCAAACAACTAAGATAAGGGAAACTACGTGCCTTGGCTGGATTAATGAAATTATAATCTGAACGAACAGCGACACATTGATAGGGACGCAAGAATTTATTGTTCACAGCCATTTCACTGTTTTTAGAAGATTTTTCCAAAGCGACATTTTATTAGAGTGCTTTATAGACTAATATAGGCTATTTAAACAGATTTATAGATGAAATGTAATTCCGAAATCTAAATATATAAGCGGCTTGGTCATGACTGAATGACTGACTGACATACCATCAACGTAGAGCAAAAACGTAAGGTACAAATACGAAAAATTAAAGGTATAGGCCTATTCCTATAGGGCCATAAACGGACACTAAGAAAGGATTTTGTAAAATTTTAATTTTAAAGCGTAAAAATAGTGAAAATTAGGGTGTTCAATCCCAGCCCTATATCAGATAAAACAGCTGTTCGCATCAAAAACACATGTTTGTTTACATTCACAGCAAATATAGAATCAGTTTATTACTCTTCACAACCAACAGCCTTTTTAGGTTATATTAACAAACTAAAAGCAAACAGAAACAAAAATCAACAAAAAATGCTTGTATTATAATTCAATTCAAACATCTGTTGTTACATAAAATATTAAAAATAAAACGGCTGATTTGGATCAAAAACTTAACACAATTTAACATAACTTAACCTACAATCAATAACATCAATAACACTGATGATGATGACCTGGTCATCGAAACGCGTTTGATTATTAAACGTTTTTTATGAGAAACCGTGTTCTGTTTTTTATTTATATAGTGTTATTTCTCATAAGTCCAGTTCAAGTTTAAATTTTATTTTTAATAACATGTTTATTTGCAACCAATTTGGCAAAATTAGAATCAGCTAATTAATTATTAATTAATTATTCTTCACAACTAACATTTTTTTAGATTAGGTAAAACTTCTAAAGGGTTTGAGAAAACTATATTTTACTTATACATTTACTTACAGTATATAAATAGTCTAAATTTAAAAAATTTAACCCATTGCCAATCTACTAATATTTCGTATGAAAAATTTTGTTCTGCATATTTCTGCAGTAATATTCATTTCACAAGTTGAGTTGAAAAATTAACAGTCCTACTTTGTAATTGTTTTCCTGCTGTAGGCATAATCTAAAAAAAACCCCTAACCACAAAATCAACGGAATCACAACGTATATTTGCCACAGGTGGGTTCCCTTTGGGCGTTACGCAAAAAATGTTTGCTGATTTTGTTTACCAGCAAAAACTACGAAACGTATCAAACAATTTTTTTCCAAACCAAAACACTCTCTCATGTGAAATTTTGTATGCATGGTTTCTCCGTTAGGTAAAAGGATTTCGATCTAGGCTATGTATCCACGAAAACATGATCTATTCAAAATCAAAACAATTAGGCCCTCGGGTGGATTACAGAACATCAGTTTTGTTTTACTTCTAATGTACCCTCAAACAAACGAAAGAATAAAATTCAAATATATTTTTGATTCGATAAATATCCATAGCCCAAGCATTGTTAACGGGTCCTGAGATTTCTTTGTTTATTTTAATTTTTTTTGCTGCATATTTTATCTTTTAACTTTAAATTAACTTCTTGTGCGTTCTTACAATAACGGTTTAATTGAACAAGAGAAATTTGTCAAAATAGAGATTCTTGTAGTTTTCTATCCTTTTAAGCCTATTGTTGTGAATTGTGGTGAAAATTTTAAAAATACATTATACAAATTCATGAAGACAATATTGGCAATAAAAAGATTTATACCAGAATTCCAGAAACAAGTAGGCCAAAGACTAATAAGGTTTTCTTAAAATAACAGATTTCCTTACCGCAGGGTAACTTAGGGTGTGCAAGCGATATGGGGGGGGGGGGGGGGGGGAAAGGGCATTATTAGCGAATTTCCATATTATAGGAAAGATGAGCTATTGCAGTGATGATTATGGTAAGACCTTAGGTCGGGAGTAGTAAATGAGCACCGATCATGGTCCCCAGAACAGAACACGTTTTGGGGTATCATTAAAAATATATATATTCGTGTTCGCACTCTAACGGCCGCATTTTACGTCCTATTTGGTTCAAATTTGGTACATATGTTAGTTTTCTAAGTGGCTCGAACGAGTTCTTTAGCAAAACAATCCAATCACCGGAAGCACTTTTGTTTTGTGACCAGATGTATTTGTTTGAGATTTTTCGTACTAGAATGAAATTATTTTTGGGTTTTACCTTTGAAAATAAATGTAAGAGATTATCCTGCACATTTTGTTTTTTCACACGACCTTATAGCTCGTCTGGTTTACCCAATCTCGATAAAATAGTAAAATACCATAAAATTACTCGGTTAAAATCCACGAGGGGGTTTTACCGTTGGGCAGCTTTTACCGATGGCCGGGATGCAACTGCAGATGCGAGCGAAGCAGTCCAAATCCCTAAGCCGCAAGGTGAGGAAATTCACAAGCGTGAGCCGGGGCTGGAGACTCAGGTGCAAACAAATTCTACTAATGTATTTCGTACAAGCAGGCAGCTATTCAACGCCTTCGTGAGTAGACCAATTTCCCAACACATTGACGCAATAAAAATATAAACTTAATTTTGGAAGGGGCGTGATCGAATTATTTTATGATTTAATTTGAGACACAGCAAGATAGAAGTCAGAGGAAAATACAATTCTATTTTCTTCGATCGCGTTATGTAGAAAAGGTTGTTTTTGTGTTTATCAAGTAGTATACGTTGTACTTTGATAATTTAGTTTTCTTGTCATCTACATGTTAATGAAAGTTTCGTCAAAATAGGTTCAGCCATTAGCCCGGCTAAACAAACAGATAGACAAACAAAATTTATAAATGTGTGTTTAGGTTTTTGTAATGTGTGTGTGTGAATAACCATACGAACTTAGAAAAAAGCTTATATTTTGAAATCACAGACAGAAACTTCAATTTTATTTATGTGTATAGATATACCCTGCTGCATCATATGGGTATGTCGAAAGTGATCAATTTGCCATAATAGACAAGACAAGTTGTAAAACTTTAATCTATGTCATTTCAACCATACTGAATAGAGACTATATTTTATAGCCTAAGGCCTTTGCCCTGAACCTAGAAGTCAATTTTGTACATTGTTGTTAATATTTCACCACAACAAAGAAAATATAAGGGCTGTCGTAAAAACTAATTAATGTTGGCTTTCAATATGTCTTGGCTTAAAGAATTATCGATTCGTGTAGGTAGGACAATTTAATATTTCTATTTGTAAAGTTGGGACAAAACTGTACACCTTACACAAAATGGCACTAGCCTTAAGGCGCTCGTAAACGAGCAACATTTTACGGCAATATGTGGTCGGCAATGATTGCTGGGCAATATTGCTCAACATCCGGAATCATTTCCAGCAATATATTCCTATGGCCCAGCAATATATCCGTATGGCCCGGCCATATTTCCTGTATTGCAACTACTGGCCGAGGTGTTGCCGGTGATATCGTTCCCTGAGCGAAAATACGTAAATATTGCCCGGCCATGTTCAATTGTCTGCCCTTGCTTTGAAGTCAAATTGTTGAACGTTGTGTACTTTATTTATTGTGTAGCATTGAGGTCATTTTCTTTTGTATTTTGTTTTAGTAAAAATTTAAGGTTCATAATAAATAATTGGCCAAACGATAAAGTTATCGATTTTATAAATGAAATTCATTTAAATCAAGCCATATGGGACGTTGAGGCAAAGGAATACAAAGATCGGAATGCCAAGAAAGATGGTTGGGCATTCATAGCCAATCAATTTCATATAAGTAGTGATGAGGCATATAAAAAATTCAGAAGCCTGCGAAATTACGCAAAAAATTAAAGAAAGAAACAGAAAAGCGGTAGTTCAGGAGGAAAACAAACTACTTGGTCGAATCCACATTCTTCTCTTTTTCTTCTTGTAATTAATTGTTAGTTACTATGTATGCTGCACTATAACAAGCACTTCTTCACTTTCAGCCATTATTGCCACGTGTACGCGATAAATTCTTGGGCAACACTATGGCCGAAATGTAGACGGGCCATATCTGGATTCTGGATACACATTGCTCGGCCATGTTGCGGCAATACATTTCTGGAAATGTTGCTGGGCCACAGTTTTCAGAATTATTGCCGGCAATGTAGCATTTTTGTTGCTCGTTTACGAGGGCCTTTAACTTCTTACACTTTTCTGTTATTAAACAAATTAAGGTCTAAGGAAAAAAATAATAAGAATATGTTGCAATGCCACCAATAACGAATAATGTTTTTGCTTTAATAGCTCAAAGTAATTAAATGAATATACAACGAGTAATTTCACAAAGACGATTTCGGGCAAACATGGGTAATAAAATCAACTCCTACAAAAGCGAGTATATGTACATACATCCGTACGTAACAATATAATATAACAGCTGATTTCAAGCACTATCTGTAATATTTAAACAAATCCAATCGCAGATTATACTTTGGGGTTTGAATGTTTACAACTTTTAATCAATAATATAATGTCTTGTGAAGTTGATTTTTTTAAATATGAGTTATATAACTAATTTAGGTTATAATACGTTATGAGATTTGCTTTGAGGTTATACAATGAATATAAATACAACCTTTTATCACCAATAATATATGCATTTATACAAATTTAAAGTAGATATACCCATTCGTTTTTAGCTTCGGAAATATTCGAACATCTTTGTATAACATAATAAACATATTCGATTATTAATTTTTTCTAATATTCCATTTGAAATATCAATATGAAATAAAAAGAAATTAAAAGTTAATATTTTTACGTTTATTTTGTTATATAATGTTGTAGTACCTGGGCGACCGAGCATTACTCGGTATTTTTGTTAATTGTGTTTTTTTTTATAGGAAAATGTATGTAAATACAAATCAGGTAAGTACTGTTTTGTAGGCCTACTCATAACTCGCGAAATATTAGCACGGGTCAGCTGATTTCAAGCTTAAAACAATTCTAACCTTTAAGACAAAAAAAAAAAAAAATTTAGGAGACAGCTGATGGAAATATTATAGGAAACAGCTGATGTTTGTCATATGTATCCTATTGATTTTAAATTACATAATCCCAATGTTAAAAATTTTCAATTTTCAAATGAGTTTTTGAGAAAAATACGAGTTTTCCTGAGGTAGTGGTTTTCACCAATCGATTTTTTAGTCCCAAAAGCCTCTAATCCCAAAGTTTCAGCAAAATCCTTCCGCTGGATCTCGAGATTGCTCGTACAAACACACAAACAAACAAACAGACATTGCTCGTATTAGAGTATAGGATATAAATACACAATTTTAACAAATAGGCCTATAGTTTTATAAATTTTACAACATTTGACTATTTTATAATATTTAAAACATTTAAACTATTTGGTATGACAATAAAAATCAATTCAAAAATAATATTTTTCTTGATATATAATAATATATTACGTAAATAACACATTTGAACAAATAGGCCTACAGTTAGTAGTACTACTTATAGTCTAATGTAATTGTACACATTTATCGAGTTAAAAATCTCCCTCAGCATAGTTGGGTAGGCCTAGATAAAGACTGTTGTTTTAAATAGTATTTTTAAAATTATTTATTTCTGATGTGTATCTAATTAATCTGCCTGTGATTTTTCACGAGGGCATATTAGTCATTATTATTATGTTCTGCATTATTTCTAGTTTAGCGTGACAGCCCCCCCCCCCCACATAGTCGGCCATGACTGTTTACATCCGGGCCAGATGGTGTTGGAAACGTTTTAATATCGATTCAACTAAGCAATAAAACTTATTTTTAAGTACTCACGTGATACTGTTTTATAAACCCGAAATAGGAACTGCCATTAGGTTAACACGTTTGAAAATAAATAGGCCTATTATGGTTTTAATTTAAAACAAGGTAAGAAATTATAAAAACAATCAACAATTCGCAGGTCTGCATAAAGTTATGTGTAACTTCGTATTTGCCAAAGACGAGAAACAATAAACAGTTGTTTATTACTATGAGTATTGAGTAGTCTACATACAGATGTTCCACTAGGAAAGGTAAAGATTTTAGGAGGCGATTCTGCTACTAAAATTTTTTTAGTTAAAATAAGAAAAAACGTCTACTAAGGCTAGGCCTCCACTTGCGATTTATAGTCGCGGGATTGTTTAGCCGCAAAAAAACGCTGTCGCAAAAATACACTTGCGACAGTTAAATCGACCGATAGATTGTTTTTCAACATTTCAAATATGGACATTACAACTTGTTGTGTTATCGCTTTGTTACTTCTGACAAGAAGAAAACGCCGTAAGCATTTATATTCGGTTCATCCAATAACAAGCCAAAGGACGTATTAAAGGTCAGATTTACAACCTATTTGAGGATTTATTAATTAATAAAGTATTAATTTCTGCTTCATTGTTAGCCATCTTGACAACTCGTACAAGAAAAAAAGCAAAAATAAGAACCAATGGAAACAAATGAGTATACAGATGTATTAACAATTAATTGTAAAACAAATCAACGTTTGGTGGAAGTAGAACTGTTACAACGCGACTAAACTGAAGCTTGTTTATATTAGAGTACCAATGTTAGAGTACCTTTTGTTACCTAGTAGGCGTATAAACATATCTTTGTCAAATCACAGAGGAAACTTTTTAATTTCCATTTTATGTATGTATATATTTGTTTTATGATAGGCAATTTAAAATAGTTTACGAGTTATAGATTTCATTTGAATTTATAGTAGAAAAGGAAACAACAAAAATAAACAATATTACAATAAAGTCCAATCATTATTGTTGCATTTAATTTTCACAATAATATAGCCTCCTTCATACATAAATGCTATCATACGACTTTTATCTAGGCCTATATAATTCACGCTTAGATTGAATGATTAGTTGTTATGATATTTAAATTTTAATAATTCAAACGAAATT
>JAGFPH010000183.1:207594-266021 GCA_018207615.1 Philaenus spumarius | reverse complement strand
GCTTACATCTTCGATGTTACGGGGAAATTGCGGATGACTTAATTTTTGTTAGTAACGCTAAAATAGCTAATAACATCGAAGTTATCATTTTTACTTGGAACTAGACATTGTTAGCAACACGTTTTGTTACCCAGCGTGATCACGGCTTTACTCATTGCGTCATCTGATTGTCATCAGCAGCCAACTCTGTCTACTTTGCATAACTAATAAAACGCAATTTGCAATTAATTAACATTGCTTTAAGTAAATAGCAATTAAACAAAATGAGATAAAATTTGTATTGTTTGTCCTTTTTATGTAAGAACTCTCACATAGGATTACTCATTTATATTACTGTGTGTCGCAGTCTACGGATGACAGAAACTATATACGTCCTGAAAGTTTCTACGTTTCTTCCTGAATCAGCCTGTATAATATTTTGAACGCATTTGATTGTTTCTTTATTATTTTGTTGAGTTATTGTTTGTCTTATTGTATGACTTAACTGCTATTTTTTACATTTTTTTATTTTAGGTTAATATTTTTGTAATTTTTTAATTCTGCAGTTTTTTTATGAAAATATAGCCCAAACACGAAATGACCACGACATTCCTTACTGTATCTTAGGAATAAAGGGGTCAAATTATCAACACGTATTTGTAATATCAGTTTCTTAGACTTTATTTTAACATACACTTATTAATAATGTAAATAAATAAACGGTACATATATATGACAACACGATACAGTTAGTTAGACTTGTGTAAAACCTTAAATAAGTTACAAATGTTCTAAGTCTTTATTTACCGTTGGGAAGCACGGGGCCACAGCTAGTATATAATATAAATATATACAGTATATAATAATAATGACACACACGTGGGTTTTGAATCCCTGACAATATACATAGGCATGTGGCTTGTTCGCCTTTACTTTTCTTTAGCATGGACACTTTTTATAGAGATAGGCAGTAGGCCAAATAGACAAGGTTAGTACTTGAATAACAGATGAGCGGAATTTCTGAGGAATAATACATTCGATGGACATTGAGCAGGGTGTGTTCAGATGGGTTAGAAATGTATTTACTTTTTGAGAATAACAGTAAGATAATATTTCTTACAATAATCTGCCTAATAGACGCTTTCCTAAAGGACCCTTCGACATGCCAAACACATATTTTAAAGGATGTTTTTAGAGAATGTCCATAGGAAAGATGAGCTATTGCAGTGACTCTTATGGTGAGCCCTAAGGTCTGGAGTGGTAAATGAGCTCAGATCATTATCGCCATATGTGTTCGCACTCTAACTGCCGCATTTTACTTCCGATTTGGTTCATACGTTGGTTTTCTAAGTCGCTCGAACGAGTGCGTTAGCCTAAAAAGTCCAACAACCGGAAGCACGTTTTTGACAGGAAGTAACATTTTTTTAGATTATTCGCGAACAAAAATAAATATAGGATGTTATTATGCATATTTTGTTTTTCATACGACCTTATATATAGCCCATTTGGTTCCCCAAAATCGATCAAAACGTAAAATACCATAAAAGTACGTATATTTTACCTCGCGAAGCTAGCGGAACGAAGCAGCGAGTCAGCCGGGGCGGGAGGCTGATGTGCAAACAAATTCTACTAATAATTCGTACACGCAGGCAGCTTCAGCGCTTTCGTGAGTAGACAATTTACCGAATAGTTTTGTTGAAACCCTATACATCAGCCTCCCGCCTCGGCTCACTCGTTGCTTCGTTCCGCAAGCTTCGTGAGGTAAAATATATGTTCTTTTATGGTATTTTACGTTTTGATTGATTTTGGGGAACCAAATGGGCTATAAGGTCGTATAAAAAAACAAAATATGCAAAATAATATCCTATATTTATTTTTGTTCGCGAAAAATCTAAAAAAATTTTACTTCCTGTCAAAAACGTGCTTCCGGTTGTTGGACTTTTTAGGCTATATATGTATAACTCGTTTTCCAAAACACTATTGAAAAAAGAACTAGGCCTACTGCATTTAAATGTGTTTGCCGGGAGTTAATCACTTTCAATATACAGTACTATTTAACAATATTTTAAAATTGCAAATTCACATTTTTAAATTAATTATTATAGCTAAGGAAAACATAACCTCAATAATTATTGCATACAGAGTTCCGAAATAAATCGAAACATGATAGGGGATCTGCATGATTAATAGGTCTATAAATTATTAATTACTAGTACACTTTAATTCCAATCTGATCTGTCATTTATCAAGGCTTAAAAACTACGTCGTGATTACTTCATAGCATGTTCATTTGATTATTTATATTTTTCGTAGGTTATGTTACAGTTCTTTGTATGTTTTATTTCGTGTAAATATTTCAGCCATACAATCAGTTTTACACAATGCACGACATTGTATCGGGTCCATTACAAATCATTCATTTATTATGTAAACACTGAGAAACTTTATGCTGAAGCTAATAATTTAGCACTCTATGCGCATTGTTGTGAAATGGTTGAAGTGTTATCTATATAACATAATAAGAGCCTTTGTCCTGACTGACATACAATCAACGTGGAGCAAAAACTATTTTAGATACAAATACGAAAATTTAGATCAACATGTTAGTAAACACTAAACAAAGACGTCGCGTGTTGGCAACTTTATTATTTAATAATAATACACTGTTTTAAAAACAAATTACACTTGATTATGCACAAAATTAATTACACCCATTATTTCTTTAACGAGATACTGGTTAATTAGTGTATAATTGTCCATCAGGATTCGGAATTATAAACATTGTTGTTCATTTGTTTTTACTCGACTACGAGAGAAGAGGGTGTAGGGCTATTGTGTTTCGTATTGTAACTACTGTAACTCTAGTACAGCTGAATCGATTTTGATAATTAAAGTACCACTACATCCGTCGCGGAAACTGGGTTATCCAAATACAATCACTTGTTCAAACTCTATAGAGCCTATAATGTAAAATGTCTCAAAATACTACTACAAGAATTGATATAGTGTATAGATTTGATTAAAGAAATTGTTTGTAAAAGCTTAAAATTAAAGTAATTCGATCACGCAGCTGAACCGACGACGTGAGTTGAGCGATTTCCAAAATTACGTTTTAGGGTTTACAACTATTTGGGAAATTGGTCTACTCACGAAAGCGCTGAAGCTGCCTGCGTGTACGAATTATTAGTAGAATTTGTTTGCAGCTCTGCCTCCAGCCCGGCTGACGCACTGCTTCGTTCCGCTCGCAAAGAAAAACTCCCTTTACGAGTTTGCACCTCTACCTTGAAATCTCGGATGAGAAGCTGTTCCACGACAAAATCCCTCATGTGTATTCGAACTGGGGATGTAATTGAAAATGTTATATAATAATATTGCATGTGTGTTTGCACTCTAACGGCCACATTTTTCGTAAAATTTTTTCTAAGTCTGGTACACACGTTGGTTTTTCTATATCATTCGGGCGAGTTTGTTAATCAAAAAATCCAACAACCTGAAGCACGTTTTTTTGGCAGGAAGTAAATTTTTGTTGAAATTTTTCGTATTATAATGATATTTTTTTGGGTGTTATCTAAAAAAATAAACATAGGAGATTATTCTGCACATTTTTATTCTTTACTCGACTTTATAGCCCATCTAGTTCCTCCAAAATCTATCAAAACGTAAAACATTTGTCCACACTGTGAGTGAAGCGAAGCATTCCATAATCCGAGGTATAAACTCGCGGAACGGTGCAGTTCGTGAGCTGGAGGCTGAGATGCAAACAAATTCTACTAATATATTTCTTACACGGAGGCAGCTATACAGAGCCTTCGTGAGTAGATCAATTTCCCAAATAGTCACTAAAACATAAACTTAATTTTGGAAGTTTTCTCAACTCACGTCAGCGGAATCATTATACATTTTCATCTGAATAAAAAACCCCAACGATTTTAATTTATAGCGTAAAAAATATTAATTTTAAACAATAATTTAAACTTGTCTGTTAAGGTTAAGTACTACCGCTTTGTATCGCAGTAGTCTGGTTCGCCCAAGTGAAAGCGACCACGCCCTCGAAGTGTGCACATACTACGTCCTGTTGAGAAAGTTAACCTCTTCCTCGTTAACACAATCTTACATTTTAAAAGAGGAAAACCCTAATTATTTCGTTCCTAATTTCCATATCGGTAATACAGACGCTAAGCAATATACTGGTATTTAACCTGAATCCATGAAATGAGTTTACGAAAACATTATACAGTACTTTATTATCTGTTTTTGCTTACTTGGAACTCCCGAGTTTTTGCGATTTATGTCAACACAAACAGTTTTTGTTACCTGTTGACTAAACTCTTGTAACTTGACTAACTGTAACTGAAAACGAGTAACACTGAAGTGTAACTACAGAGAAATGATTACATGTTGAATATCTTTTGTCCGTGATTGTATGTAACATGGCTTGGGTGCAAGATATGGTTATAAATTAGGTAAACATTAGGGTAGTTTTTAGCAAGTTTCATAATAGTAATAGAATCTAACTTTACAGAATGATCATTTTATAACAAGCTTTCAGTATTATCTCTATACAGGATGTCCCATAAGTAAAGTGCCAAACTTCGAGAAATGGTTCTATGGGTCAAAATAAAGAGAAAATCAAACAAATATTTTTCCAAAAAACGCTTCGTTTTCCATATATCTCCCATTTGTATTTTTTTACAAAATAATTCATATCTAGAGAACGGTTTGACCGATTGAGTTCAAATTTGGCATGAAGTTTAACTTAACTAAAGAAAAATAACCAATTTTATATCCAATAATGGGTTTAAAAATTTCAAACCTAAATTACCCAAAAACCGTAAATTTTAACGAAAAATGTCAAGATATCTTTTTTGTAGCCCTTTTATTCCCTATCGGATAATGTGACTTTAAAAACAATCGGATGAAGGATAATAGTTAAGTCAAATATAATAACAGTAACCACAATGTCGTTGATCTTTATTGTGTTGCTGTAGGATGCCGGGTTGAACAAACCAATTATTGCACATAGCTTAACTTTTAGAAATTGCAATTACTAGAGTTTAAGGGTTTGAAATGAGGTTGCTACACCTATACAATCAAAATAAATTGCACTAACTCCCTACAAACTATACAACTAAAATTGTGTAATAATATTCTTAAATGGTATAAAAACTATTTGCAATTCGATTACTTAAGTCAAAGGGATTAAATGGGATAACTACCCTTAAACCTAAACTACCCAACTGATTTCACTAAATATTTTACAATTTACTCATATTAGGATTGTTTAGACAATATGATCATTGCAGTCAAAAGGATTAAAAATGGGTACGGTAGCTACAATTCCAACAACTACCTAGCTAACTTCCTACAAGCTACAAAAATAAATTTATGTAATATTATTCTTAAGTTATAAAAAACCATTTGCAATTCGATTTCTTAAGTCAAAGTAATGAAATGGTACAAATACTCTTAAAATAATTAAATAATAGTTAAAAGGGGATATCTACCCACATACAATAAATTGCATTAACATTAAACACACCTTATGACATCCTGCACTGAATCTTATTTTAACCACAAGTCACTTCAAAATTACATTTTCAATACACTCACTAAATTGTGTTTGTTAATTTAATCTAAGCTATATATTTATAGCGAAGCATTGCCGGGTCAACTAGTAATAAATGAAAGGACTAAATGGATATCAATGTGGTCTAGTTAGAGATAATAGCTAGATATTGCTTTTAATAGTTAGAGGTTATAGGCTACGTAGAACGATAGAACGTTAGGCTATACAGGGGTTTCAGGAAGAACGCATAATACTTCAGGAATTGATTATATACAGTTAAAATTAAGAAAAAAGTTCATACAAACATTGGCCCAGAATTGCTTCCTTATGGAGTTACAGTTAGCGAAAAAATTCGCCTGGAATTCAGCCTGTGAAAGAATTCATACTGAAATTTGTAGGGCGTTGATTGAGAATTTAATAGGTTTGATGATGAATGAGTAGTGAAATTGAGTGTCCCACATCTACTGAGCACCCGTTTCTGAGACATCTGTCGCAAAATTCTGCCTCGAAAAACATGTTTTCTTTAGGTATGTTTGATGTACATTAACTTTGTTAAATGGGTAACAAACACGCAAACGTCTTAAACAAAACTTGTAGAGAATTTAATTCTGAAGAGAATGGTGGAAAATAGGCCAATAAGAGATAAACCCGTTTAAACATAGGGGTTTTATTAAATCAAATTCAATTAATTTCAGTATGAATTCATTTCACAGGGGGAGCTGAATTCCCAGGAGAAATCTTTCGCTAGCTGTAACTCGATAAGGAAGCAATTCCGGACCAATGTTGATATGAACTTTTATTTTTAGCTGTATAATCAGTTCCTGGTGTTTTATACAGCCACACTGTATATATACAGTATGTTAAAAAAATATCTGCTCTAATTTCGGTAAGTGATTCAAGGTATCAAAATAAAGAAAATAGTTCTCACAATCATAACACCAAAACTGTGGGGTTTCCGTAGAAGTTAATACGTTTTCAGACGAAATTTCTTTCACACCTTTTTATGGTACTCTTATCAGTATAACAAGAATGAAAACAGTTTATTTTTTAATGGAGGGCGTTTGAAATTTCAAACATCTTTAAAATTATCGACTTTAAAACAAAACTTTTAAAAATCTTGTAAGTCTAAGTATAGCCTAAGGGTTATCCACATAAACATAACTTCTTGGTAATTGTCTACATTAATAAAATCCTTAACTAATAAAAAAATGCCGGCTGTATAATTTACATTACGCGAAGTAATTGAGTAATTGGTTTGAATGCTTATTAAAGAGGCTTATAACTCTTGTGGTTGTGAAGCATCACTTGAATATGTTACTGCCATAAATTTAGAAGAGTATTGCACAGGCCTACTAAACAATGAAAAGTCGAATTAGACAGATAAAATAGAAAATCTATATTTTGCTTTTTATTATTGCACGTACTCTCCTTGTTTATTTCGAACTGAACATTAACTAGGCCAATAGGTAAGCTTTTAGTAATCAATTAACTATCTACATAATATAATTATATAAAATGCTTTGTCCTGACCGAATGAATGACTGACAGAATCAACGTGGAGAAAAAACTACTTAAGTTACAAATACGAAACTTTAAAGGTATATTCTTATGGTGTCATAGACACTAAGAAAGGATTTTTCAAAAAAAATGTATTTCAAAGAGTAAAAACAGTGAAAATACGCATAGAACAGCTGTTCGGATCAAAAGCTTAGCAACAATGTTTGTTTACATTCATTACCATAGCAGCCAATATAGCAAATTTAGAATCAGTGTAGCCTAATATCATTAACAACCAACAGCATTTTTAGGTTATACTAACAAACTAAAAGCAAACACAAATATAAACCAACATAAATACTTTCTGGATTTTAATTTAATTCAAACATCTGTTGTTACATATTATAAATAAAACAGCAGATTTGGATAAAAAAAACTTGACATAATTTTAGGTTAGGCCTACAATGAATCAAAACTCGTTTATTTGCAACCAATTTGGCAAATTTATAACCAGATAATTATTCCTCACAACTAACAGTCATTAGATTAGGTAAAAGCAAACAAAAGGCTCACTGTATTGTAAGTCAAACATCTGGTGTTACATATTATATTTTTTCTTTAATAATTTGGTTGCATTGGCTTCGTCGGAGCCCCTTGTGGGTTTATATTTCAAATAAATTGAATTTTGACGCTCAATTATTTAACCGTCTACTTAAACATTGGTGTTAATCTTAAACAATTTTAAGTCTTACAAAGTTTCTTGACATGCAGAATGTCTTGAAAATACTGTCCCAAACTTCTCGAGATGGAAATAAAGATGAAAGTTCTAATAAACACAGGTCCGAAAATCTTGGTTTTCCAATTATCCACCATTTTGTTATTTTTACTAAACACTTAATGCCTTTAGAAATAGAAAATACATTGACCTCAAATAGTGTGTACATATTTGTTAAGTAACCTTATACTCTTGTAAAAAAAACCAGAACTTTTTTTAAACACTTTAAAAATGGCGGTCATTTAAAATTTGTAATGTCAAATAGGCTAAAACCGTTAATTTTACATAAAAATTAAAAAAAAAAAACAAAAAAAGTGAATTTCTTTGATAAAAAACAAAACTGACTTATTTCCCCAGTAGCTAAAAAATTAACCGAGTTATAAGCTAAAAACGCAAAACATAATTCTTGCATTGTCTATAACAATACAGAAATCATTTTTTATTTACTTTTTAACCTTTAACTCGGTTACCTTTTGAGGTAAGGTAAAAATAAAACTTTTTTGTTTCCTAAATTTGTTTGTAAAGTTGCGGTTTTAGAGATATTTGGCATTACAATTTTTAAATGGCCGACATTTTTAAAAGAATACAAAAGAATGTTCTGGTTTTTTGTACAAGCCAGCTAACTTGTAAAAGGTAACGTAACAAGATGTACACAGACTTTGAGACCAATATCCTTTTTATTTCCAAAAATATTAAGGTTTTAGTAATAAAGATGGATAATTCGAAAATCAAGCATTTCCGAACCTGAGTTTATGGGAACTTTTTTTCGTATAGCCTTGGGACAATATTTTCTAATCACCCTGTATTTATCATGAACAAATCGTGTCACGTGAGAATATGATTGAACAACATTTTCCATAGTCCCACGTTGTGAATAGCGAAAATATATTTTGTTAAACATTGTTCAACAAACAAAACTATGTTAACTTAATAATTTTGTATGACTCGCCTAATAATAACTAAAACCTAAAACGGGTGAAGCAGTACTAGCAACCAGCTCAGAATAAAATGAGTTTTTTATTACGGAAACAACATAACCTGGTCAATAGTTTAAAGCCGGCCCAAGTCGTAGAAAACTTAAACACGCCAAGACGAGTTCACAGCCAAAGTGCAACGAACCCAACAGAACGTATTGTCCCGCCAAAGTTGAATATTCGTAGAGGCTTGCAAATCTAGGTGTTGAGCTAATGTGGCTTCACCTTGCTACTGTGCGCGTTCTTATACAGAGTGTCCCCGAACTCTCTGCTCCTCTTTTGTGGATTTGTTCCTGGTACTAACATATAAACATGTGCTTAATTTTTCGTCTGTCTGTATGTGTTTTTTTACAAAATAATTCATATCTAGAGAACGGTGTGACCGATTAAGTTCAAACTTGGCACGAAGTTTTACCAAAAAATGATATATTTTTTAAGAAAAACAAGCGATTATATATCCAATCATGTGGTACGTATGCTGTTATTACAAATTGATAATTAATTTGTGTTTGTATTTAAGGATCAAAAGTGGTTTGATGAACAATTTAAAGCATGGATTACATCATTTGCTTGTAATAACAGCATACGTACACTCACCATATTGTTGTGTTTTAGGATGCCGGGTTGAACAAACCAATTATTAGACATAACTATTATCCCAGATACGTTATACAGGTATCACTCATCCGATTATACAGTTACACCAGTCGATAGAGAATTAAAAGGGCTGCAATAAAGATGTCTTGAAATTTTTTGTTAAATGTACGGCTTTGGCTAATTTAGGTTTAAAATTTTCAAACAGCAGACATTTTGAAACGCATGATTGGATATAATCGCTTATTTTTCTTAAAATAGTCATTGTTAGGTAAAACTTCAAGTCAAGTTTGAACTCAATCGGTCACTCCGTTTTCTAGACATCAATTATTTTGTAAAAAACACATACAGGCAGACGAAAAAGTAAGCACTATGTTTATATTGTAAAATATGTTTGTCTCGATGCCAGGAACAAATCCACAAAAGCGGAGCAGGAGTTCGGGGACATCCTGTATAGTTGAATACTATATATCTAACAAAGATCAGGATTTTTTTTACGAAACAGATGATTTAAATCTTCTCGTTGCTCGTAAAAGCGAGTGTACGTCCGTACGTAAATTCATACCGTACGTGAGTAACATATAGCAGCTGATTTCGCCCATCATCTGTAATACCTAACAAACCCAATGTAGATTATAATTTGGGGTAATGTTTACAACTTCAATCACTATAATTTCTTTTGAAATTAATTTTGTTTAAATATGAGTTATATAACTAAAGCATGCTGTAATACGTTATACTATTTGCTTTGAGGTTATAAACTGTATATAAATACAACCTTTTATCATCAATATAATATATTATTCGTTTATACAAATTTAAAGACGTACCTATTCGTTTAACTTCGCGAACATTCGGACATCTTCATATGACATATTCCATTATTAATTTCTTCACTATAATATTAATAACTCCTAAATCATTTGATCTATTACAGTAATATGAAATGAAAAGCAATTAAAAGATAATACAGTATTTGTATCTTTCTTTAAATATACTATAATAATGTATACAAACACAAAATGTTAACTAATAGGACTACAGTTTTATAATCCTTATAATTGTACACATTTACCGAGTTAAAAATACCCGTCACCATAGTTAAGTAGGCCTAGATAAAGTCTGTTGTTTTTAAATAGTATTCTTTTAAATAATGTATTTCTGATGTGCATCTAATTAATCTGCCGTGATTTTTCACGGTACTTACTAGTGGATACAATAAACAAAAGCTCATTAAACGTTTCGTAACTTCCTTATTGCTAGCCTACTTACTAAATTACTTTCTATTGCATAATGTTTGCAATTAATTAACAGTAATCTTGCATTTTAAATAAATATACAATAATGACTTTTATCGTATTCCATTTTTGTAATGCGTAAATTATTTATATTTTATTATTATTTTTTTATTAAGAGAAAATTAAAACTGACTTTCAATAACGGTTGTACACGAAACCGAGATCGGGAAATTTAAATCGCTGTATAAAATATACAGGGTGTTACAAAAAACCTTAGCGGGCTATCCAGGATCGGACTACATTGGAATAAATGAAAAAGTTCAGTACACTTTTTTTCGAATTCGGCTCAGTTTATTCACAATCCACCATTTTGTTTGTTTTTTACTAAAACTCACTGTAACTGCAGGAATAGATAAGATATTGAGTTACAAATTTAGTATGAGTATTATGTATGTTACGATTTACAAGTGTAAAAAGCGCCAAGAATCTATTTAAATAATTTTTAAAATGGCGGCCGTTACATACCAAATTTGAACTCAATATCTTATCTATTTCTGGAATTACAGTGAGTTTTTGTAAAAACATAAAATGGTGGATTGGGAATAAAATAAGCTGAATTCAAAATAAATTACTGCACATTTTTCATTTATTTCAATGTATACAATCCAATCCAGTACAGCCCGCTAAGGTTTTTAGGGACATTGAGCCTTATGAATAAAAGTGAAGGTAATGCTTTAAAGTAAAAGTTAGAAGTAAAAGGTTTTGTTTCAACAAAAAGTTAGGAGTAAAAGCATTTCCTTCCTTACACATGAATAACGCTTATCTTTTACTTGTGAGCAACTCCTTCATTCTGGAAGTAAATGGATGAAACAGTTGACATGTAAAAGAGAAATGAAAATCAGCAGTTTATTATTGATTGATTGCTTGATTGATTGATTATTGAGTCGTATAACAGAGTAGCCTATATTATTATACACATTCTGTGAAAAAATCATCAAGATACGATCAATTATTTTATTTATAAATTATTAGGGCCTATTATTACATTTTTAGTACCGGTACCTATAGAAAACGTATAGGCCTACTTTGTAAACAAAATTTTGCAATACATTTTTTAAATGTATATATCTTTTGCTACAGGCCTATATATATATTTGATTTTAAATATTGAAAAAGATTTGGATTCACAATAAAATTCTCTATAACTTATTATATTCATAACCTCATAGGCTACATAATTAAAACAAATGTCAAATAATACAAAATAAAAAAACATTGTTCACCATTTGTCGAATTTGATATAGTAATTTTTATAGGCCTAATCAGTAAAGGTATTAAAATTTTTTGTAACAACCTGATTTTTTTAATTGTTTATTATAGATATGTTTTCTATATGTGGTTCAAATTTTATTAAAATTGGTTAAATATTTTTAAAGTTATTCAATTTTTACATAAGGCTCCATGAGAAGCTTATGGAGCTTTATGAGAAACTGGGCACCGATGACATCACGAGTTACTGCGCATTTTACGAGTCACATTTTCTTCTTCAAACCTATACAAGCTCTTGAAATCTCCTGTTAATGGAGAAGAACGAGGTTTGTAATGTTTAACACATCGCACTTCAATTAAATCTGCCATGATGGCAAAAACAAACAAACACAATCTTTTACTTCACTGATAATTCGGCGACTGACTAGATGCATCAGTTCTGAAGGATTTGCTTTACATTTGAAGTAACAGATAAGTTTTATTCATATCCATTTGCTACTTTTGAAGTATATGGATCAACCAAACAAGGATTTGCTCTTACCTCGAAGTAAAAGGTATTGCTTTATATTTTTAATCATATAAGTAGAAGGATTTGCTTTAAAAACCGCCAAGAAAAGGTTTTGCTTCTTTTTATTCATAAGGCTCACTGTATATTAGGAACGTTTTAAATTTCCTGATCACGATTGAGTTGTTTCGTGAAACTGTAGCTTATGAATTGATGCCTAAAATATTTTCATATAGAGAACAATTTATATTCTGGCTTTCAAACTTTACTATTTCCTAATATTACAAATAATAAAATATGCACTTAATGAACAGCAATGATACCACTTAATAATAAGCATTTTTAAATTTTAAGTTACTGTATATGATTTTGAAATAGGTTAAGAAATTGTCAAATTTAAATAATTTTTTCACAATCGAGGAGAAACTATGCCCAAATTAGTATGCCCTCATCTTTAATTAAGTCACAGATGAACTATATAATTTCTACATAAATATCAGCTGTTTCAAAATCTCAGCTACCTATTTATTAAATTATGTTTACATCTGGGTTAAAATTGTTTTGTAATACGAATTTCCTTTCACCGCTCAAACAGTGATTTGTACGATGGGATAGAACAGAAAACTAACAGAGTAAAAAGATTTGAATGTGATAAGATCGAATTCATATAGGCTACTTATAACTCTTACTATCTTCTTAAATTATATTTAATTTTGTGATTACGTTAAACAGAAAACTTGCTAACGGCATTTACTTTGAGAGTAATTTTGTTTTGACTACCTTTCGAATTCCTTATTGCAAGCAAGTACACGCCCACATTTCATTCTGCCAATATTGAGGGTTTCTGAGACCGACTCTTTGAGTGCATACATATTTTTTTCAAAATTTATTTAACAAATTAATGTAATCACCTTCACAAACTTGAGGTTCCAATTAAAAAGTAAAAACTAATTTATGAAAAAAATAATATAACGGTCAGTTGTCATAAATAGTTTTTAAAATTAATGAAAATAATTTTAAATTAAATTTGTTACTCCTTATAAATATATTTGAAAATTAAATTACCTGAACAGGAACCGCGATCACGACCGCAGAAAGAACGGTAAAAACCAGGGCGTTGACCAGAAGCATGGAAGCCATTTTGTTTGCTGAAGAAATCTAAACACGGCACAAGCTCACGAGAGACTGGTAAGTGATGAGTGGTGGTGCTGTGTGGTGTGGTAGTGAACACTGAACACTGACTAATCTTTGCGTCGGTTTGTACAGTCATGTTCTGGTACAGTCCCCACTAGTGGCACACTGACCCTCAACCCGTTCAACCAGTTGGAAGGGTTCTCGACAATCAATTCTTTATTAATTCACAAAAAAATATACATTTCTTGGAAATTTAGTTCTACGATTTTAGAAAAGAGTGAACTGCATCACATTACACACAAAATTAATAAGTATAAAATTGATTAATTGAACTCGTATACATTCAAATTAATTACTTACATACAAGGGTTTTATTTTATTTTTGTACAACTTACCGTTTGAATTATTAATAAAAATTTGTATTTATACATTTTTTACTATTATTTTTAGCAAATTTCCATACGAATTATGCAGTGAACCCTTATGGTGAGACATTTCGGAGTAGTAAATGAGCACCGATCATGGTCCCCAGTACACGTTTTGGGGTGTCATTAAAAATTGCATATTATGTGTTCGCACTCTAACGGCCACATTTTAAGTCCGATTTAGTCTAAATTTGGTACCCACGTTGGTTGTCTAAGTCGCTCGGACGAGTTCGTTAGCCAAAGAAATCCAACAAGCACGTTTTTTGACCTGAAGAGTTTTTTTTTTAGATTTTTCGTACTAGAATGAAACTTTTTGTGGTTTGATCGAACCGAATAAATTTAGGATATTATTCTGCACATTTTGTTTCTTTACACTATAGCATAGCTCGTTGTCCGATTTATTTTAAGACCGATTTGCTCCAAATCTGATACACACGTTGGTTGTCTGGACGAGTTTGTTAGCCAAAAACGCCAACAACCAGAAATACGTTTTCTACAGGAAGTAATTATTCTTTAGATTTTGTGTACTAGAATGCAACATTTTTGGGGTTTATCTAAAAAATAAATGTAGTATTCGCACATTTTTTTTACACAACTTCAAAGCTCGCTTGGTTCCTCCAAAATCGATCAAAACGTAAAATACCATAAAAGTATACGGTTCAGATCCACGTGGGGGATTTTACGGGGTTGGTATCTTCTGAACCGAGTTTGTACGCTGCGAACGAAAAGAAGCAGTCCATAAACCGAGGCCGCAAGGTCGATTTGCAAACTCGCAAAAACCGGTGCGTGTGGAACGGAGCAGAGCGTGAGTCGATGCGGGGTGGGGGGGCTGAGGTGCAAGCAAATTCTACTAATATATTTCGTACACATAGGCAGCTATTCAGCTCCTTCGTGAGTAGATCAATTTCCCAAATAGTTGGTGGAAACCCAATAAACCATTTAAACTTACTTTTGGAAATTTACTCAACTCACGCCAGCGGTTCAGCTGCGTGTAAAAGTATTTGAAAATGTGTGACGAATCTTATCATTTATCTTTAAAATTGCGTTAAAATGCGTGTTGAAGTGCGTATGTATTTGTGTATTAATGTAGTTGGCTTTATGTTTTTGTATGCAAAGGTTAAGGTTTTTTTAATTATAAATTGTAATTTGTTTATGTAGTAGATAAATAGGCTAAGCGTTTTTATGTATTCCAGTTATAAGCAATTTTAAGTTTTCCTTTATTTATAGGGACAATATAAGCTCAAAGTTTTCTATTGTTCATCATACACCTAATTACATCTTATTGTAGTATTTTGTTAAAGTTTGTCTTTTTTTTGTACAACTTTTTTAGTCATTTAATATTTTTGCGTATAACTTGTTTAGTCATTAAATTTGTGTATCTATATTGAAAAAAGGAACAATCAATTTAAAAAATAATATTTTAAACATTCCTTTAAATAAGTGTAATTCTTAAACTTTTGTGAAACGTTGGAAATAAAAATAAATAAATAAGTAGTATCGTTCCTGTATTTTAGGTTGTAAATAAAATTATTTTATTTATAAGTACTTACTTAACTTTCCCGATAACTTTGGTATAATATTGATATACAAGTATAGGCTATACAATAGTCTACTGCGTTTAGATAAAGGTCTTCAAGCATTCAAATATATGTAGGGAACAAGAAACCAGCAGTACAGGTAAAAATCATGAATAATTATTTAGATTTTAAAATTTTCAAAAATTCCTTAAAATAATTTCTAGATGAATTCACATGACATACCTAAGCCTCAGAATGAAGTCAGAATTGATTCCCGGACTCTTTGACACCGAAAAACAGCGAAAACCCCTATAGTGTGAATTTAAGGTTTTCCCCAGTTTTACTTTATGAGTTGAAAAAATTTCAAAATTAGCCCAATTTAGAAAAATCGGTGCTTTTTGAATTCATGGATTGATGTTCTAAAACTTTTAGGGAGGGGGGTATTGATAAAATTTGATGTTGCAAAGTTACAGCACATTGAAAATGGGTAAAACACAGTTTTTGGCAAAGTAGGAAAAAATTGCTGTTTTCTGGATCCTCATAAAAACCGAACTACTGGACCAATTTTGCACTTTGTTTTTTTAATCGACGCAAAATTTTGTCTTCTCTAATTTATTAAAGTACTATTGTTTACAAAATAATGCACCGTTTTCGACTTATAAGCGAAAAATTGGGAAAAGTCCGAAAATTTCGAGGTTTTTTGCCCCCCAAAAGTTGTCCCCCCCACTTTCGAGGTCGCAAAATTAGATTTGGCATACCCAAACCATACTAAACGATCCTAGAAAAAAATCTTTTGCCGCAATTAATGTAAGCTGAACCACTTTTTGGATCCTCTATATACTGGGCTAAAATTATAAAGAGGTAAGATTTATTTGTATGTAGAGGTAATCTCTGGAACTACTGTACCGATTGAACAAATTCTTTTACTAATACAAAACTACAATACGCCAGAGTAACATAGGCAAGAATTTATTTTAATATTTTAATTTAATGTAACAACCATTAAAACAATAAATATAAATTGTTATACTTCCCACGAAGCTAAAGAGCTGGCAATTAGCACCTTTGTTCTATAAGTAAATAGGAACAGTAATGCACTAGCATTTCGATTATTTGCGTCTTAGGGGTGAACATTGAAAAAATATCCATAAAACAATAAATAATAACTCTTATACTTTTCTTTAAATTAGAGAGCTAAAATGTATTACGTTTTTGAAATTTTTACAACGTTCTGTTTTTACCGTCTCTCTCTTCTTCACGTAGTTACCCTTTTCACCGCTAGGCGGCAACTCCGTCTCTGCTATTTTATGAGGACAAAGCTTAATCTGAGAATCTGATCAGCTAAATCTGATGAGTTAAATTTAACCTCGTCACGCAAGCTTCTAGAAAGGTCGCCATTACCCTGTTACGATCTACACTCTTAAGACGCCGCAAAGTTCTAGTTATGTCGTTATATTTTCTTAATTAATTTAGTCGCGAATTAACGACAGTGCGTCACTAATTAAGATGATTTTGTTTTAAGTCCTTTTCTTCTAAATACCAGGTATGTAGAGCAATATTAACAAGTCAAAATGTTTTAGCTTTTCATTTTTGGTTATGACATGTTCCCTTTGTAAGTTTTATAAAGTTAGATTTACATTTAATATTGTAAATAATATTTCAAACTCATAGAGTTTAATTCAAAATCTATGTAATTCAATTTTCCTTTTTAAAAAACTTTAAGTACAGCCTAAATATTAAATCTTATGTAACTAGCCTTTTTTTTACTAAAGCCTAGCTTAAACAGTTTATATTATTCTGTACAAATTTAAAGCTGTGTAACCTATAACAATTATGGACCTTTAAAAAGAACTATAATTTAAATAATTATGTCTCAGATATATCTTGATTAATAGCCTAAGAACATTTTAAAGTTACATGTGTTACATGTGGCCTACAGACATGTAGCAACAGTTAAAAGTAACATGACAAGTCAACTTTGGTTAAGTCTTGCAGTAACAATTAACATCTTTATTTCAAAATATCTGCTTGCCACCTTGTATCAAAGAATATTATAAAGGCAAACTTTTAACCTAAATGCTTTTCACTATGCTTGGTTTTAAAGCCTACTTTGGTTCTAAAAAAGATGTTATTTTGTTTTAATGAAGTATTCACTGGTGCAACGACCACACCTAATTGCAACAACCACATATGTTCTGCTGTTAAAGCCAACCACCAACATGCAGCTTTAATAAGTATTTTTCTGCAATAGTGTTCTGATTTAATATAGCTATGAACCAAAAATCTATAATTTTCTACAAATCTGCAGTGAACTTTATAAGAAACTTTGAATAGGCTGTGTACTTGTATTTCTTTTTGTAACAAAATGAATATTTTTTAAAACATGTCTTTTATATTTAATAAAATTGGGAGGAGCAGCTATAGCATATTTTGGACCTCAGCCCTAAAGGCTCTATATTATAAATTATATATTATATAAATACCTTTTTTTTATATAGAGAGACGTCTCACAATTTTCTTTATTTTTTTATTTATTTAATTATACTTAGCTTTACAGTTGGCCAACGACATAAATGTTAATTCTTAAACAAATCCATGGTACTAGACGATACATTTTGTATTTTGTTATTTAAACTTGTATAAACCTTGTAATCTTTACTAATAGGGAGGGTTTTTCATTTTTATTTTGGGGAGGGATTTTAAATTCAACTTAAATTTATATATGTATTTTGTAATCTGATCTTTTCTTTTTTTTGTACTTTAAGGGCATGTAATTAATTTTTCTTTTTATCAATTAAGGGCGTATAAATCTTTTTTTATTTAATTTTGGTTAATAAACCTAAATTGTATCTAGTTCTTTGGTTTATTGACTTAACCTCAAGGTATCTTATGAATTGTAAGTGATCAGCTGAGACAGTTCCACTTTTTGGTGATTTTTTGACTTTAAAGGTAAGTTTTTGAACATGTCCAATCTATGTGGCCCAGTATAGCTTCCGTTTCTCTATTTCTTTTGTAAGATTGGTACAAATGTATTACAATTATTTCTAAAATGGTTAAAATCCTAAAACATAAAAACTTAATTTTGAAATTTTACTCAACTCATGTTAGCGGTTCAGCAGAATTATTATTATTATTATTATTATTTTAAACACACCTCTTTAAAATAAATTTATAAATATTTATAATGTGACCACCTGAAGTCTGCTTTTCAAGCTCCCACCCTTTTTCAACATACAGTAATGTTTTCCTTTCATAGGAGTCGTTTAACTGCACATAAAGATTACCTATATTAACACTGCATAAGTTTCTCTTAATAATAATATATTGTTTCTATATAAATGCAGGTTTTCCAATGTTGGTAAAGTATTTTTATGAGTAGGTACTTAAAATTGTAGGTACCATAAAACTTCAATACACATTTCTAGCAAAAGTTATAAGTAAAAAAGAAATGTTATGTTATGTACAAATATATTTATAAGCAGTAAAATAACGTTATGTAAAATTTACAAATAAAATAATAATAATTCAGATCAGTAATTTAAAATTAATTGTAGCTCTTATTCAAGAATTTAGAAAAGACAAGACTTTGTGTATCAAAATTGACAATCTAAAACTTTCGTATTAGTTTCTTTTATCTTTATATGCAGGAAAATGATGTTTTTGCTGTGTATGTATTATTTGGTGAATAGTTTTAAACTTTAGCAAAACTATCGCTCCAGCGATTTTGTTTGATTAGCTGGTTTTTTTAATTAAATTTGAAGATTTTTGTGTCAGCAGCAATAGCTCAGTTGCCCATGCCTTTTTAACTGGCTCTGATTGTATCTTCTGAGATAGCTAACTTTTAGCGAGTTAATTATTATTTTAGATTTACTACAGTCCAGCACTTTCCAAAATTCAAAACAGTGAATTACAAGAATAGTTTTGTCCTATTTGAAGAGTAATCATAAAAATCAGTACTTTCAGGAAACAGTAATCAAAATGTGGTATCAGTAAATTTACCTCATAAACACTAAATAAATGTCATTCATCTACACGATATTGGAAAGAATTTTTCAGTTGTTGACACCCATTACTTTAACATCACAGTTGTCAATATACATGTATATTTACATATTTAGTCAGCATATCTTATACAATATACAACCCTATCTGTGACTCACTGATTAACTGATTCACTGACTGACTCATTCACTGACTCATCTATACAAATTCTAACTACTTCCGGATGAGATAAAAAATCTTGAAACTTGACAATCTTTTATAGCTTTCAGCATATTACTGACGGTAAAATTAAAAAAAGTGATCCCAATTTTGTTTTTAACCCTGGAAAAAATTGAATATTTTGATCACAACTTGAAAGATGTTACAAACATTTTGGAGGGCTTTGATCTACAGAAGACCTATCAAAAACTAAATTGCACCAGCCTTTATATATTGAACTAGAACACATACTTGTATGTTTCCATCTATAAATTTGATCCAGTGACACTTTGTTAAACCCTCCTCGGTTTTTCAAATGCCACTAGAGGTTTGGTTCCCCGGTTAGAAAAAAATGGTCTAGAAGTAAGAATTTTTTTTCAAATCAGTACATGTAGTATAATTGTATTAGTTACTATAGTGTAATCCATTACCTGCATATTAAATGATACCTAGGGCTCCAATGGGGAGTCTGAAATGAGAGTAAAAAGAGTTAAGGAACCCATGCAGGTGAAGCTACATGCAAAGATCAACAAAAGGAACTTTTTGGACTGCACAACATCTGTAGAGAAAGCAACTTCTTTGAAGAAAAGTCAGTGACAAGGGAATACAGGCCCATTGATTCTAGTTAAACCAGGAACAAGTAGGCAAGACGTGACTAATCCATCTATAACTTACATAGACCAGTTTGTTGGTCAAAAGATGGAAATAGTTCTAATAACCTGTCTGGAGGTAAGAGCTATGAAAGAGCAACTAGCGGCCATTCAGGAAGCTTTTATTGAGGAGATAAGTCAGGTTGATGATGGCACGATTCTGGAATTTCAAAAGACCAGTACAGAAAGAAAGACACTAGTATTAACTTGTGTCAATACAGAGACAAGAGAGGGTTTGAAAAGAACAGCATCTAAATTGAACATTGGAGGGAACTGTGGTGAGGGTAGGAGTATATAAATACCTCTATTAGACCACCAAAATTCTTCTGAGAAACTCTAAGTGTTTGTCTAAGAAAGAGCCACCTGAATTTAAAATTATAGGTAAGCAAAACTAAAACCTAGATTTTAGCGAGTGGAAGACAGTAGGTGACAAGAGGGAGGAGAATTCTCAGATCCTCGTTCTTGTCTTCGTTGAGCTAGCAGCAAAGAAATTGAGGAACAAAGAAAGGACCTGGTCTTAGAACAGACACTCCTGTAAGTCCTTCAGGGAAGCAATGATAATGATGAGCAGTAATCATCCAGATAAACCTACAACACAACAAGGCTGCAACCACTGAGGTGTGCAAAAGGTTTGCTGTAGGAAAAATGAGCACAGTACTAATTCAGGAGCCCTAGATTTGAAAAGGTAAAGTGTTAGGACTGGGAAACACAGGTACCAGGTTAGTGTTTGCTAAATGTGATAATGAACATAGAATATGCATATGTAGTAAATAAGAGACTAATCTGTGTACCTAATCTAAAATGCTGTTCCAGAGACATGTCCATGGTGAGGCTTGCCATGTTAAACTGGGGAAAATGCTGCTGCTATCATCAGTTTATCTACCACATGATGATGGTAGAGGGCAGCTTTCAAGAGGAATGCAGGACCTTGTGGAGTATCCTGTCAGGAATCCTGGGATGTGACCCCAACATATACAACATGGTGTGGGGTAGTACAGACACTAATAAGAGGGGTGAGTTATTATTAGATTAAATTATCTTTAATAATTTAGCAATCAATAATTAATCAAGGCAAAGAACCATTATTTGTAACATTGGTAAGAAGGGTAGACCTATGAAAACTTCAAGGATGGCTAATAGGATACATAATTTGCATGTATCATCAGAACCATCAATGCCAGCTTGTTTGTTTCAGGATAGATGAGTTGAAATTAGAATGTCAGACAGGGGTGCACTGGTGCCGGAAGTTTTATTTTATGGTTTTATATAGTACAGTCTAAACATCTTATAACAACTTCGGCTATAACAACATACCGTCTATAAAGGCAAAATTCGACAAAATCGGTTGTAGTAACACTGGTTTAGTCATTTTCTGGAATTAAAATTCGTTTATAATGACTGCAGGCGGCAGGAAGTTTATAAAGACCGGCGGGAAGTAAACAAACATTGGTCTGTCGGAGGGAGGAGTTTTCTCACGGTATGGTTACACGTTACAATATGAAATCTAGAGCACCGGATATGCTTATAAATAACTTTTTAATATGTTACTTACCGCCAGCAATCCTTTTATTTGAAGTTTTACCTTCAATACATATATTCCACGACACGTGTTCTTCCCGACGATGGAAGAACTAAATTCCGAAACACGTGTCGTGGAATATATGTATTGAAGGTAAAACTTCAAATAAAAGGATTGCTGGCGGTAAGTAACATATTAAAAAGTTATGTTTACACGACCTATAAATAAGTTCTCATAGAATTCGGAAGATGGTTGAGTGTTTACTAGTTATTATTTCAACAGTTGATTTTATGTTCTGGTTCTGAGTGAGTCAAAATGTTGAGTAGAAAATCCTTAACGGTTGAAGAAAAGGCTAATATCATTTGGAAGCTGGAAGGAGGTGAGTCCAATTCATCTTTATCGAAAGAGTTCGGCGTTTCCCACTTAACAATATCCACTGTTTGGGCTAATAAATAAAAAATAAAACGTATCTTCGAGGAGTCTTTTTCTATTAAGAAAATCAGGAAGACATGGCATACTGATTTAGACAATGCGTTGAGTTGGTTTAAAACTCATCGAAAGAAAAATGTTCCTATTCATGGCTGTTATCTCTACAATGCATAAAATTAGTGTTTTTACCAGTGAATACAACATCAGTGCTCCAACCTATGGACCAAGGCGTGTTCAATGTCTTAAAAGTAAACTTTAGAAAACTTTTAATGCTGAAAATGATTGAAAACATCGAAAAAGGGATTGAGGTTAATATAAATTTACTGGAAGCCATAATAATGATTTCAAAAGCTTGGGAGAGGATCGAGAGTGGAACCATAGCCAATTGCTTCGGCCACACTGGCTTTAATTCCGATAGGACCGAATCTGAAACCACGGCAAATGAATCTCTAGCAGAATGGGTGTTAAATATGGATTTAGCCCAACAAATAACAAATGAAAACATTGATTTTAACCAGTACGCTACAATAGACGAAGACGTTGAAACATTTACTTTGACAACTAATGTTGATATTATTGCATCTATAACGCAAATGAATTACGAAAATAACTCTTCAGATGACGACAATGAAGAAGCAACTACATCCTCAGAATTTTGTCCACCTTCTGCTAGCACTGCAATGAACGCCATGTCAACAGTGAGATCGTTCTTCTTATTTGAGGAAGAGCCAAAGCTATGATCATCTTAGAAAAAGAAATTGAAAAAATGTATTACAATAAACATTCTATTAAACAAAAATTAATTACAGACTTTTTTAAACAATTATTTTTTTTTCTTTTATGTGTTATGAATATGAATGCTCTTCATATTTTATGTTTACATATGTTATGTACAGTAGTTTTATTGTGACACATATTTTTTTCTATAACATGTGTGTGTGTGTGTGTATTATAAATACAGTACTGTATAATGTAACTACAAATTAGAAAATAATAATAAGCACTGTTTTAAAAAAATACTGTATACATGATTTATTGTTAAATGTAACATTCTGATTTTTCCTTGTTAGAAAGTTCAAAAATAAAATAATGCACTGTTATTGTGTTTGGTTATAATGACCACAGGTTATAGCGACCAGATTTACCCATCCCCTTGGTGGACGTTATAAACAATTTTGACTGTATTTACAATAAACGGCAATGCAGTAAATTTTGACAACACCCGAACAAGACAAGAGAAATCAACCACTCTTGAAGGGTTTAATCCATTTGCTTTGTAATATTTGTAATTTATAAACATGAACGTACTCTCTATCAAATTGTTTAATAATTTAAATAAAACAACCATGAATTTAAGGTGTTAAGATATTCAACAATAATTATATTTGTGAATTTTACAAGTGTTTACTTAGGTGCAACAATAAATAGTTACATAGTATGTGTATTGTTTTTCAGGCAGTAAGTATATTATCTGCACTTTAAAATTGACCAAAAATCGTTGAAATAGGTTTTTTGAAGTGAAAATATCAAACATTTCCCTCACCCCCCCCCCCTGAAGTCTGCAATTCTGGTGCTATTCCGGTACTGAAAAAATTACGAGTGCACCCATGATGCCAGACATATAGGAACTCAAGGAGGATGGACTAATAATCCTACAATCATGATCTCAAAAATAAGATGAGATTCATGACAAATAAGACCAGCACATAGACGATCTGGAGAAGATGTAAGTTAGGCTCAGGGAGGCCATTGTAGGCTCCTATGAGGGACACTGTCTAATTGATATGTGTCGGAACAGTAGGAGCCAAATGGTGGAACCTGATGTCTTTTATATGGAAGAAATAAAAACATGGGGAGGAAAGAGTAGCAGTAAGGAAAAGGAACAATGTGAGGAACTCTGGCTGCATAACCCAAGAAACTTGGGACACCCCAGGATAACAACATTGGTTGCCAGAGATCGGACATTGGACATGATATCAGATCACAGTAAGACACAGTAATCATTCTAAAACCTTTCTGAGTGGTAACACCAAATCGCAAGGAATTAAAAGAAAGAAGACCTCTACTCAAGTGTAAAAACAAAAGGTACTACAGGTGAAGGAATCTGTGGAGGCTAACCAAGGCAGGAATGCCTCCTGCAAATGAGAAAGATCCCAACAGTGTTCCAAACAGAAGTTACAGCTTTATTGGTAAGTATGAGAAAAAACCTTATCTCAGACACATGAATGTATAATTTGACAGCCAAGCAGCTGTCAAAGCTTTAAACTTGTCGAATCTAGTCTGGGAATGTATCAAGACTTTAATTCAACTGGCAAGTCTCAACAAAGTGACACTTTATTAGGAACCAGGGCATGTTGGAATAGGTGGAAATGAGTGTGCAGACAAGCTGGCAAATAAGGCAGCAGCTACTGAATTCCAAGAATCTGATCCGTTCTGTGGAATATCAAATAGGCTGTTGCCGATTGAACAAGAATGGAGCACAGAAGGAGGTTGAAGAACGTCCCAGTAAACTTTCACTTTTTGGTTCATCCAGGAAAAATGTACTTGACATCCTTTTGACAAACATATTGCATAGCAAGTGTCACTCCTATACCTATTTATAAATTGTACTTATAGTCAACTTAATATTATTACATCAACACTTAACCATTACAACAATCACTATAATATAACGTACTACATCTTTACAATACATAATTTAAATACAAAATAAATATGGTAAAAGACTCTGGTTAGTCATAATAATAATAATCTTTATTTATTAAGGCGAAGTTGCATCAAAAACTGAATCACGTCAGTAATTAGAAATTTTAACAATTACAACAAAACACATTTAAAAATACATAACTAAAACGAAAATTAAATGCACCGAGAGCACACTACAATCTATGCAACATAACCGTGATGCCTCCTCAGACAGAGCTACCAAAATCAAGTGTAGAAACTCTCCCACCAAGTAAAATGACTCGGAGAACAGCAATCGCTTAAGGCTGTACTTAAAAGAATTATATGTATTAATTTTTCAGGAAGTTTATTAATAAGTAATTACTACCATTTGTGATGGGAGTTTTCTATAAAGACTTATCATGTATTTGTTTGCTTAACACTTTAAGGCAATTTTGGAATTATAGCCATGAATGTCCTTATTCTGGATATGATTATAATTAAAATTAAATTTATAATAACAAATTATTTCCAGTATGTACAAACTTGGATATTTAGCATAACTTTGGCCTCATAAGGGAAATGAAGAAGAGCTCCATCCTGCTAAAAAATGTCCCTCATCTCTTGCTGAGTTAGATAAAGAACTATGTGATCAGTTAATATTGAAAATTATTTGTTTGCAGTTATTGTCTGATAGGACAATATGTCATACAATAAAACACCATCCTCGGTGATAGCAGTCCAAACAGTTTGATTTCAAACCCTTTTCATGTAAGAAAACAACATTTCAAACAACCCAAAAACCCATTTCTCTTTTTGTTCAATTAAAAAATTAATTGTTTTAAGGTTAGATATCACACATAAACTGATTGAACACAACTACCAAATTGTTATGTGTTTACAAAACAACAGCTGATTGAGATTCAAAAGATGTCAATGAACATTTTAATGTCCATTTACATATTTCAGTGTCGCATTGGATAAGTGTTTCCGAATCAGTGAAAAACAATATTCTTCTGCGGATTTTAATAGAGGGGGTTTTCACACGTCCGGCGCGTGTCTGTATCGGTATTGTCAGTCCCACTTCAGTATTCCTTGCATACTTTTACTTTCTCACTATACTATAGTATAGAGAAAGTATAGTGATCGCAAAAAAATCGATGTTGAGATTTTTGTGGAAATATCCGTTTTGGGACCCCTGAGTCCAAAAAAGTGGTTTGTACAAAATGTCTGTCTGTATGTCTGTATGTATACAAACCTAAAGCAAAAACTATTAGATCGATTTCAAACAAATTTGCACCAGACATGTCAAGTAGGCCTGTATAGATGCACGAAAAACGGTTTTGACAAATTTTGAAAAACAACCCCCTTTTTAGCAAAAAAACCCCAAAAAATCAGTTATTATTTTTTTATAAATAAACGGCTCTAACGATTTTGATAAAATTTGGCTTATTTGTAGCCTTTAATGTACCCTACCATATGCAAAAAAACTGCATCTTCCTAAAAATTCTCGTTTAGCTAATAATAATAATAATAACTGATTTTTGGGGGTTTTTTTAGCCATAAAGGGGGTTGTTTTTCAAAAATTTCAAAACTTTTTTTCGTGCATCTATAAAGGCCTAATTGACGTGTTTGATGCAAATTTGTTCAAAATCGATCGAATAGTTTTCTCTCTAGATAATAATAATAATATTTATTAGTTAATCTCCAACTTTAATAAAAAATCATCTCTCCTACCCCACCCTACAAGTCACAGTGAATCTGTTTAATAATTTCAATATGTTTGAGAGAAAGTATGTGCCAGTTCCTGGTACCGTTTATTTAAATTAATTCCCAACGATATTTTTGTTAACGATATTATTTTTAATAATCTGAAGCATCATAAAGGAAAAGCAATGAAAAATGATATCTAGTATAATATCTGAAAATGAGGAACTATCTATATGAACGTCTTTGAGGTTAAACATCTTTGAAAATGTACATATTTTTTACAATTCTTTTTATTTAGGCTACTTTATTCTTGAAAGCCTAAAAATAAACCTTGGCCTATAAACATAAAACTATATTTTAAACCAGTGCTATAGAATACAAGGGCTGGTCCACTCCTTTGATGTTGACGCTCGCCGACTGTCCCAACCTTCCTCTCACCCTCCCTCCTATGTGACATCACTGAGGTGCATGACGCGCCGCGCAAGAATGGTTCGCCTTAGCTCTCACAAGTTATTTGATATAACGTTGCAGACGAAATTACTAAAACTATTAATTTGGTAATATATTATGTTGTTGCGTTGCTGTCAAGTTACTAGCAGACCGTTTTAGCAAGGTATTTATTTATTTAAAGTTACGTTGCAGACGAGATTACTTTATGAAATGTTACCAAGATTATTAAGTAATATTGTCTGCATATTAATATTCTAAGAAACGCCTTTACTAACAAAATACATTAAACAAATAATAATTATTAATTATTAATTATTAGTAACTCAAAATTTAAAAACAACAAATTTTAAGTACTCAGCTTCAAATTAAAATAAACATTAAAAAAATATTATTTATTTAATGTAAGAGTTGCAAGAAAGATTACTTATTGTTAAAAAGTTACCAAGGTCTTCAAGTAATTTCTTCTGCAGCTTTAAGTTAAAATGTTAAAAAAATCTTTACTAGCAAAATCACTTAAAATTGTCAGAATAATTAGATTTAAATAAATATAGAATATGGAAATAATTAGAATAAAATTTAAACCTAGAGTAATAAAATTATTGATGACAAAAATAAAAAATAAAACATAATTTTAAGTTAAACTTCTAGACTAAATTAAATTGCACAGAGTCAATTTAAATTAAAATAGTCCATAGTTTATTGTTAAATAGTTTTGTTAAAAATAGTTATTGTTTAAATTCAACTATTGAATTAACTATTCCCTAATTCCTAGGGAAGAAAAATTTCTATAAAGCAGTTTTATTTAAAAAAAATATTTTATGTCAGCAGTAATTATTATGTCAATGTGCGCATATCTGCATATTGTAAGCTACTCATTATGTGTAAGTATTTTTAAGTTTTATGTGTTTTAATTTATAAGTATTACACATGTTTTATTAAACTGCAGTATGACATTCAAGTTTTAGTAGTTTATTGTAATAAATACAATTATTTTCAATAATGTGACACATTTTGTTCAATTTCGTATTTAGTTTTCAGAAATGTTTCGGAGAATCAAATTAAAAGTATGCTAACATTAGTACACTACAACGGTCTTTTACCCACAAATTAGTTAATTTGATTGTAACCCTGTCTTCTTACATCTTTGTTTACTGTTTACTAATGGCTTTGTGTAGTGTCAATACTAAAACTAAATAATTAAAGAAGAGGCCATCATAAAAATTGTACAGCTTTGATAAGAAATTGAAATTATTGGAGCAGAGAATACTTCTGAGAAGCGGTGGGAAGCAGGCATTACCGCCGTGACGTCATCACAGTGGCAGTACGGGACCTTCTCCGTGGCGGACTGGTCTAGCCCTTGTATTCTATAGCCCTGATTTTAAACTATCACTAACTAGCTTGGGCTATTGGTCTAAATTATTTGCATTTTAATAAAATTATAACAATTTTAACTCCTGTTAGTTTACATATATAGGCCTACTGATACTGAACTGACACGGCACTGGTGTGTGGGAATGAGGAAACACAGATAGCACTGATTATATTGAACTGCTACGGACCTGTGTAAATGGACCTTCATCAATTGGATTGCATTGTTGGAGGACGTGGTTATGTCCACAAGAAGATTAATGTTCTTTTCTTATTTCACCATTTTATTTTAATCGGCCATAAAAAGTTAAACTCGTGGAATTTTTTTACATATTTATGTAACTTAGTTGTAAAATGTCAAGCATATTAATTAAAAAATAGTAACCTCTTTGAGGGACACGATGAATATTGTGAATTATAGCAGTCCTCTATGCAGCCAAGTCAAATACATAGATTCTGTACTAGTTTCACTAATTTCATTTCCAGTAACTTATTTTTTAACTTGTCTTTTAACCCCCCAGAAAATAAAATAAGAACTTAAAAACTGCTAAGAGAATTAATTACTTTGTTTTATTTTACTCGAGATAATAACAAATATAAAGGAAAACGGTTTATCATATAACAACAAAGATTTGTTTATGCCTATTTGCCCTATCTCATTACGTATTCACTTTCACTATCCTGTGGTGGATTGGAAACCTGAACTGTTTTGTAGGCAATCAACTCAAGAAAGCCAATCAATATTTGTAAGCTCCAAAAATGTAATCAATAAGGTTACACGTTACAGTAGAGATAATAAAGAGATAATCAATTAAAAATGTATGGTATTTACTTACCAATTTTCAGTTATATTTAGTTACATAGAGTGTAAAAAAACTTTAAGTTAGTACACAAGTTACTTTAATTTTTTACGCTCTCTTGGCCAGTACCACAGGGCATGGCGGATTTGTTTGTTTGCTCTGTATTTTTCGTGCCTGAGCAACCTCATAGCTCTACTGGATATGTCGGTTTTTCCTCCTGGTCGAATTAAAAATCTCCCATGACTCTTCTACAGCTTGGAATTCATTTTGAAAAGAAGAATGTGCTTAGCTAAAAAAAGCAGATTTTTAATAGATTTTACTTTTCTTATTTAATTGATGTTACTGTTAAATTTTGTGTTATTAACCTTCACAGTAGTTTTTAGCTTCCTTTATTTTTTAGAGAATCTTATTTATATGATTTATTTTCTATAAATAATTATTTAAAATTTGACATTTGGATGACAAAATCTAAAGAAACTATATTTTAAGTTTTTTATTTAGCCTATATATTTGGGTATTATCATACCAAATTAAAATAATTTATTTGACTTATTTAATTATTCTAATGAACATTACTAAATAATAAAAGTTCCTATAAAATATGCAAAGATCTAAGATATAATTCCTATCTTACGTAAGATCTAAGATATAATTAGTGTAACAGACATTGTAGTGATATTTAAAACAAAAAATAACTTTGAATACTTTGTTATTACATTAAAGAAATTTATTTGTACAAACTTTCAAAAAGTCATGTTTTTTTTTACTGTTGCCAGGGTCTGGCGGTGGAGCTGCAGGATACTGTCATCATTGTTGAGCTGGGCCAGCTTGGGGATAAGGTGCTTGTTGCCGGATTGGCAATTCCTGTTCTTGATCTTGAAAATTTTCATCCAAAGAATCACTATCATCAGAGTCGCTGTATCAACTACCGGTACTACCAATGTCTTTGCCATGCTTACTGTCTATTCTAGTAAAATCACAATCACTGTCTTTAGAAATTTCCACAGCAGTTATTTCCTCTTCCAATAAATCTCTGACATCATCCGAACAAAGCCTTCGATCAGTCTTGATAAATAAAATGGCAAGTCTATTTTAAAAATGAACTAAAAAAAGTGCTCCGATAGCATAAGTTTGTGGCTGAATTAATTATCACTGCTAACACGTTGTCGGTATCTGAATGATAACAGTACAAAGCCTGTCATTTGTAGTTTCATACATTTTCTCCAGGTTCCAGCACTGGCAGTACAGATCAAAAGGTAATTTATAAAAAAATAAAGTATTGTATTTTTTTGACTGGAGGGGGTTCGAGCATTTTAGAGTTGCTCAGATGTACCGGACTGGGGAGTTAAAATGTTAACTCACAAAGCTGAAATTAAAATGGTGCTATCCATTAGAATTGGACAGTAGAGTTAAAATATCATCTTCTTGTTAAAAAAACTAAGCACAAATGGTTGAAAATAATATTATTTTCTAGGAGGAATTATAATTTAATTTTATAAAGTTTTATTATTTTATTCTGAATGGGACTAATGAAAATATAGGTACCGGTATGAAAGAACTTTAGGTGCAGTGGGCACAGAACCATACCTGAGTAATAGCGAACAATCTCAAGTAGATCAAAAATCAAAACAAAAACCACACACGGATATACTTGTACATATTTTTTATTTTCACATAACCTTAAACTTCCGTGATTATTGAGTCCTTAATTAAACTATTGCCGGAATTTGCTTTTAATTTTTTCACATTTTTATTCTTAACAAAAACTTTGGCAAATCTTTATTAGCAACTTTATGTTGATATAATTAGTTGCAGTAACAATGTTCGCTTATTAACAAAACTCCATCTTGACCAAATTTTTTTTAAATGTAGCTGTACAAATCCAGGTAATAGAGGAAGCCTAGATTTTTCTTTTAAAACAGATATGGTTGATTAATTAAGCATTAATTGACTACTAGAGATTGATTAAACCGACATGTGTGAGACCAGATGTTATGTACTGATTTAATGTAGATATTCTATTGCACTTCAAGCTGTAGGGCAAATCACTCGAATAAAGTCCATTCAATACATTTTACAGATTAAGCATTAGTTAAAAATTGCAAATACATTCATGATGTCAGATTGTTTGTTTTTTTGATAAAGTGTGTGTTTAGGTAAATAATCTTTGATAAAGTTGTTATCAGTAGTAAGTTCAAGAGCTCAAAGACAACATACGGTAGTTGAATACATAAAAGTAAACGTGTCCACTGTGGAAATGACAGCAGAAAGACAAGTGTTGGAAAACGTTCATTTTGATGGGGTAATTAATTAAGTCTAATTTAACATAACACTTTTAATTGTGAATGTAATTTAATACAAAGCCTTCATAAAAATATATGCTGTTAGTTATCATAACTAAAGAAAACTATTAAATAAAACATAAAGCTCATTTCTTATAATTTCACTCTTCTCCTTAAACTGATAAAACCGTCAATCAATTGTGAAATAGTGTTTGATTTAAGAGAATGCCTTCATTTTAGAATATTTGTTCATAGTCAGTTTATTAAAAATAGTAGTAATAGAATAAAACAAACAATTAGTTTCACACTACTTCTACATAGTTACTGATGTTAATCAATAGTATTTTCCAATTAAAATATTAATGATTATATATCTAGGTATTCAATTATTAATTATTTTTAAATAACCCAAATAAAATTTAATTGTAAGTGATTTTCTTTTCTTTGAAATCCAAACATTACAGTTAAAAAAAAATCCATTAAAAACATTTCCTTTAAATAAACACATATAATTTTACTTATACAAGTTATTTAGTATTTACAGTTCGGCTACTAATTATTATTGATCCTAAGTATGTTCTCCGGGATATAAGCTAGAGAAAATAGGCGTTTTATGCAGTTTATAAAATGGTAATGTAGTCTCCTACCCCCTTGCAACATTTTAAGGTAAAAAATCTTAATTTTACTTTCTCCACCCTATACGTAGTATATGGAGAAAGTATTGTTTTCGTAAAAATGTTCGAATTTGAATTTTCAGTTGAATTATCTGTTTGGTGCTCCCAGAACCCCAAAAAATTGTTTAGTACAATTATATGTGTTGGTGCTCCCTGAACCCAAAAATATTTTTAGTGGAATTTTTTGTTTTGGTGCTCCCTGAACCCAAAAAAGTGTTTTTAACGTGGTGTCTGTCTGTCAGTGTGTCAGTATGTATACACGACCAGAGGGGACACTATTGGTCCGATTTTCATGAAATTTGGTATGTAGGTACTAAACCCTAATATCTCCAGGCGTTTTTTTTCATTTTTTGGAATTTTTAATTTTTAAGGGTAATTTACCCCAAAAAACCAATAAAAACGACAAAAATGCAAATTTCTCAAAAACGGCTCTAACGATTTTGATCAAATTTTCAGTATTTATATTGCTTAAGATGCCAAACAAAATGACACCACCCGCTTTTATCAAAACTTCGGCGTTTCATAATTATGGGGAAATGTTAAAAAATAAACAAGTTTATGTTGTCAATCTAGCATCACGGCGACGGCCGCACGGGGTAGCACAACAGTAGCGAGGACGGCCAGTAATTCAAAGGTCGCGCGATCGAATCCCGCCTGGGACAATAACTTTTTTATACGATTGACGTAGGTAGAATATTATTTTTTTGTTTTGTTCTAAAAAGTAGCAAATAAAATGATTAAAAACAATATTATTTTGACTACAGTAAGTTGGGAGAAAGTTTGTGTCAGTTAACTGATACCGTTTATTTTATTTACATACGATTTATCACATGAAAAGAAGCAGGATGTTAGTTGAATTAAAATGAACTATAATTTTTCAAAAATATTAATTACACTGGGAGTTATGGATATTTAAGTAAAACTGATACTTATAATGTAAGCTTTTTTCAAAACTGTATAACTCGTCGACTATAAAAAAACAGGTAATAAATAATTTGTTAGTTATAAATAAAGTCTATATTTTAAGGAGTCACTTTCAATATTGCAATATCTCATATAGTTTTTGGAAAAATAACTATAGGCTATAAAAGTAGGATTTAAAAAAAAAACATTTGAAGGAAATATTTTCCGATATGGATATTAAAATATACACAATGTCATGGAGAACAAAGCATTGTATTTAATTTTTGAATAATGCTATCACTTTTCGAATTATTCAGCTATTTGTGCTTTCCAAAATGTTAACAGGTACAAATAATATTTAAATTTAATTGATATGCACATCAAGAGATGTACGTAGAATTAAAAGGGGTATATTTTACTGAAAAATGTTTTCACTAATCTTTAACCATTTATTTAGAAAATCGTGTTTTGAGGATTTCCAGGTTTTCAAGTTGCAAGCCTTTTTTCAAATTAATGCTCTTGTTGGAAAACTATTGAACAAAATACACACTTTAAAAGACTAGTGTCCACATTTTCATTTATTACTTTCTCCGGGAAGATATCTCTGAAAGTGCACATCCAATGAAGTAAAAACTGTTGATTTAAAGAAAAGAAATAACTTGTTTTATTTGTTAAATAAGATTAGACCTTTTTGATGGAATCAGTTTACGTATTTAGGAAAATAACTGAAAAGTTTTAAGTTTATAGAGTTTTACATATCTCCAGTGTATTAATCAAAAAATAGTATGACTTCTTTGTGGGACATGTATTTAAATACTTGCTGATAGATTGATTACCAATATGGGTATCCTTGGCCATAGAGTAAACTTGAAAGGTCGCAGATCGGGAATCGAGAAAGGGCGTAACAAAGCGTAAATCCGGCCCTGTGGAAAAACTTGTGATTAATGATAAACAAGTATAAAGGTAAGAAATTTTAAAGTTCCACTAAGCAAAGCTTTTGATTAGGCAAAACCCATAGAATTCTCTTTCACCTGCAGCTAGAAAAAGATTTAGAAAAAGGTTAGAAAGGATCATGGAAAGGAATTTCATTTCTTTTAAAAAAAACATTTGTGGAGAAAGTGGACAGATGACTACTAAAGACATTTTTAATGTTGATGCAATGGGTCTGTTTTTTAATTGCATACCTAACAAGACATTGACTTTCAAGGGTGAATGATACAGTGGGGCAAACAAAACAAAGGCTAACATGGATGGCTCTTAAAAACTGCCTTTGCTTAAGATTGGGAATCCTTCCAATCCCGGGAGCAGAGGTCTACTACTTAATCTCCATACCCCGGTCTAGCGCCCTCTAGAAAATATAATTTTGGTGCCCATGACCTTTAAATTATGACAGTAACTCTTTCAATGTTAGTTTGACTAATGCTCTGATTCTGCCTCTATAGTAGCAATCTTGCTGGTTGCCAAGTTCATACTGCAAACAGAATAGGCGGGAGGCTAAGGGGTTACCTTTGAACAGGTTGAATATGTTCGAAGCTTGTAGCTGACAATTGATTTTCTTGCATTCCACCATCTCCATTAGACTAACTATCATGAAGTAAAGACAAAATATATCCTACAGCAATCATCCATGTATTATTTAGTCTCTAGACTCTATAGTCCATCGCTGCAACCGGAAAATGTGTCTTAAAGAAATTTACCATTAGGATTTATCTCAATTAGTTTTGTATTTATAGGTATACTTTTAGTTCATGTTAAATTTTTTTTTTTTTGAAAGCATTGCCTGATAGGAGTAGTGTCCTTTTTAACTGAAAACACAAAAACATTTGTAATGCTATATCCGTGTAAACTTAGTATTCAGAAAATATGTTATGTGTAAAGCAATGCAAGATCAATGTTTTAGCCTACTTTGATAAATTCTCAAAACTGTATGTTTACCTAGCTTAGTTTTTTGTTTTAAATAAAAGAACCATTTATTTGGTTACAGCTCAGTGACTGGGCTATCAGGGTTAGTCCAATATGGCCGCTATGGATAGATCAACCGACTTACCTTATAGCACAAGCATCCTTTTGTCTTGGTGGAATTCTTACTTTAATTCATGGTATGGTTTTTTATTAATTTCTTGATATTGTTTTGTAGTATGTAAATGAGTAGCTTTGGGTAGGTTATGTAATCAAATGTCCTTGCTCAAAAATGTTAACGTCCAGTAAAATATTTTTTTTGCAGTATAAGAACTTATACTGAAATCATTAGTAGGTATTTTTGTTGTATGTATAAAAAAATCAAAACAAATTGTTATGTGGTTAGCTACAATAATTTTTGTGTGTGAATATTGTCCATTAACTCAAAAAAATCTACTTAGAAAAAATATATAGAGTAACCATGGCACAATTTTACTTTTCTGTAATTAAATTACTTATTCACTTAAGTCTTATTTGACTATAATAAGACTTATGTGTCTTTTACTATTGCTTAAATAAATATTTAGTTTATAACTAGCAATAGAAAGTTGTTCATATATTTGTGTGTGATTACAGCATTATTTAGTCGAGGACGTTTCCCATACTTATGGCTTGGAACAATATTGTATGGTTTGGTTATTGAAAGTATCACCTACATAGCACCTGATGTTGATAACTTCTGGCATTCACAAACTCCTGTCATGTTTCTTGGTCTACGCCTTCCGCTGCACATAATACTACTATGTAAATATGTAAATGGTTATTTTTCTACTAAGTAGTTAATAACTTGTGTGTTATTTATAAATAGCTAATTGGTTATATTGTAAAATCTAAACCTTAGTAAAACTTTATTCCTCCCAAAACAAAATATGAAAATTTACATAAGACATCTAACAATATAATATAGTAAATATAAAAATTGTGAATTTGCTTGTCACTAAAATCTAGAAAATCAAATCTTCTCAGGTTTAGTATTTGTTTATCAAATGTTGTACTTAATAAAGTGAAGAACTAAATTACTCTAGCGTAAAAATTATCAATGCAACAAAACACAAAGAAGGACATAGATAACTAAGTATTTTATGTTTTTAGTTAAAGAAAATCTTTAAAAATATGTTTAGTTTATTATTTTAATCAGACAAAAATTTAATTAAGTTGGTATTTAACTTTCTTAATGATTTAAAAATGAAATATAACTATATACAATGCAAACAAATATGTGAGCTTTTTCAAACTTGCTAGCTTGCTAGGTTATATTGAAAATATAATTAAGGTAGCATTCCTAATAATTTGACTACATAATGAGGGGAATTGTTTAATGTAACTTCTATTTTTGTTTTTATATGTCTTAGTTTTTGAATATCAAGTAAAAGGAAGTAAAACAACTTACCAAGGCTTATAGCCCAGGCAACAGGGAGTTAAAAATGAAGTTACCTGGAAAAAATGTGCGAGGGATGAAACTTGGTAATATAGTACATTTTGACATCCTAAAAAACATACTAAGTTTGCGACTCCCACCACTTTGAGCTTACGCCGCCATCTTGGGAAATGGTGGCCAAATTCCAGTTTTTTTCCAAATAACTTCAGTTGGGTGCGTCCTAGAAAAAATGTTTTGTACAAAAATTATAGAAAATTTAATAGTTAGTACAAGGTTTGTTTCATTGCTGAACCTTTAATTAATTTCCTGCAAGAATATGTTAGTTCTATTTTCCAAGATCCATGCTTTTTTCCAAGATCGATTTTCTTTTTGTTTCAGATCCATGCTTTCTTTATCAAGCATCAGTAGCTGTTGCAAACTTGAGATTACCACGGGTTGCAGAATCCTTTGCAGGTAAGCTAAGCCTTTTTAATTGTCAAATCTATTCAAGTTTTTTATAGATTATAAGCTTTTTAGGAAATCAATTGTTTTATAATTTAAAAATATATAAATAATTCTATAAAAAATCAATATAAAAGTAATTTACTAAACTACTAAAACCTTAATTGTTTTTACAGTTTTGTAAACCAGAATATAAGTTCATCTTAAATTATGTCTGATACCAAAACTGAAATATTAATTTAGATCTAAATGCTAGATTTAGATTTACATCCGATATTTGGAAGCAAATCGTTAATATAAAAGAGAAAAAATAAAGGTCCCAAAATTAGTCCCTGAGGAACACCACACTTACTAAAATATATGATTTGATCCAACAAATTGACATTTCATCAAAGTTATAATATTTAAGTTTTAACAAAAGAACATCATGATTCATACAATCAAAGGCCTTGGACAGATCACAGAAGAGCTGTGTTTTGCGATTCATCCAAGCTCCTTGCAACTTCATGTATAAAATCGCAAAAAGCTAAGGTAGTACTTTTACCATGTTGAAAACCCAAACTGCTCATTGACAAAAACACTATGATTTTCAAAAAAAGGCACTCATTTGATCAGAGACAATTGTTTGAAATATCTTGGAAAATGCAGGAAAGATTGAAATAGGATGATAACTATTCGGATCTTTTTAAATCGGTTTAAGTTATGCATATTTTAATTAATTGATACGGAAAAATACCTGATTTGAGAGATTGATATGGTCACTTTAAACATGAAGCACTAAGTACAGTAGAGTCCCGCTAATCCGAACTAATTGGGACCAAACACTGTTCGGATTAGCGGGAATTCGGAATAGGCAGATTTCCTTCCTGTGACCTACACTTCCCACTGTGTCCAACGGTCATTTTTTGTATGTCCTTTATCGCCGAGCGGTTTCATTTGATCATCTCGTTTTGTAATTCAAATAAAGCAAAGTCAAATATTTTTATGAAATTAACAATGATAATTTACAAGTATTCAGTTTAATTCTTTGATTTATTCTCTACACTTTCTTATTATTATATGCCATTTTTGGGCAAAGGATATATTCCTAAATTACTATTCAAAACAGGCCTAGTTTTGTTAGCATCTTGTAGTAGGAAGATAAAAACTGGTGTTTTCAAAATAAGAAATTTGAAATTGATAAATATTTTTGTACAATTCTATTTAGAACTAAATTACAAAACTTTTTTACATTTATGAAAAAATTACAATAATTTTTACTACTTTTAATGTAGGCCTAAAGTTGAACTTTTTCCTTTTGTTACTGAACATGCTAATAACTAATAAATGTTTCTTGAGCTAATAACTTTGTTAATTTTACTTCAATCATTTTTTTTACTGGCATATATGCATTCTGTGAACCTTTATCTACAAAAAAGCTACGGAATACTTTTGAATTGGTTTAGAATAAACATATAAAAACATGGTTTAAATAAAAAAACTTGGATGATTTTTAAAAAAATGTAAGTTTACGGCCATTTTGTGAGCTTACCGTTAGAGATACGGAAAAAATCAAGAATACAATCTTGTTGAAAATCAAATTTGCTCTTAGCAAAATGTCATTAGTTTTTAAATTCGACTTACGGTTAAGCCACAAACTGGCTTTGGAAAAAAGCTTACACTGAGAGAAACGGTGAGGCCGCCATTTTTATTTTATTTAAGGGGTTAAAAATTAAAAATGGAAAAAACCTTATGTATACATGGCTCGGCCTAAGAATAAGGAACATTCATGCAAAAAATCATCAAAATCGGTCAAGGCGTTTGGCCGTAATCGTGAGACAGACACACAGACGAAATGCCGAACGGTCGAGTTAAAACGGAGACCTCGCTTCGCTCGGTCAATTAGAGTATCATAACACTATGAAGGAGATTGTGAACATCTTAATAATCATGGCCTCCGCTTAGTGTAGACAAAGTTGAGGTTGTAATGAATACAAGTAGCTTAATAAACTAGATAAGTCATGACTATTCACAGTTGACAACAGACAGCAACCTTAGTTTGAAAAATTAGCAACATATATTACAGTCAATAGAACTCATATGGACTTGAGACATGTAAAATCAAGCAAAATGTCTCGATTTTTGTTACCAAAAAACGTTATCCACAAAGTAGCAGATTTGTACTTGGAGCCAGTGAAGACATTTTGAAAAGGTTGATTATTCAACCGGAGATCTATAAACGATTAAATTAAGATTATTGATTTTAATAAAATAACGTGAAAGTGTAATTAATGTATAAAAACAGGTTTGTGAAGCATCAAGATATTTTTTATTTGCATAGACAGTTCTGTTGTCTATTCTCCTTTATAAAATATATTATGTAAACTTTCAAATTGAAAGAAACTAGCTTTGTGTTTACTTAATTATTAAAATTAAATGCAGAGTTGAATTTGTTTCAGTCGGCCTAATGGTGGTTCTTATTGACATTCCTTATGACATTGTTAGCGTAAAATTTGTGCATTGGACATGGCACGACACAGATCCTAACATTGGAGATAGACATTATTGGGTCCCTTGGAACTCCTACTATTTTCACTGTGCATTTTCAACAGGTTTTACGTTTTTCTTTCACACAATTAGACGGTGGATGTCTAAACAGAGTTCATACAATAAATGGGAATCTTCAAGGTAAAATTTTTAAGATTAAAAACAGTTTATCAGGCAAATCAAAAGAATTAGGTTAAAATTATATATCTGCAAACTATATTATTCAGATGGATCAATTTAGTAACATAGAGAGAAATGTTCTTGGAAACTAAACCAGTTACAATTTATTTTATATATTCATAAAACCACTATTGTCTAATTTATGGCATCTTAAAAAAATCATATTTATGCAGAACTAGCTGACCCGTACGGCGTTGCCCGTTGTGGTTGGCATTTTCAGTCTTTTTAACGTAATTGTATTCTTTTTAAGTGTTCAGTCAGTGAGTGGTATTTGGCTTTTATATATCTTAAATAATTAGCCCAATAATTGGTGTTTTAGTTCATTGTAGGCCTAACCTAAAATTATATTCAGTTTTTGATCCAAATCAGTTGTTGATAAAAATCAGCTGTTTTAAGCTTTTCATACGAACAGCTGTTTTTTGTGCCCCTGATAAAATCAAAAGAAATCTTTCTTCTTTTTCCTTGAGATTGACCTTCCATAAGATTAACATTGAAACTTTGAGGGCCACTGGGGCGTAGCCCTAATGTCCTAGGACTTCGGTAAATGGCCTAAAATCTTCCCAGGGTTAACCTGTGTTACTATGCAAAATTTCAAAGCAATCGGATGGACGGTTTGGTAACGCATAAAGGACAAACATACAAACAGACAAACATACATACAGACAAACGTACAAACAGACAAACGTACAAACAGACGGACATACATTGAATTTTATATATATAGATAACAATAGAGAGCCATAACAGTTGGTACAATCTCTTCATGATCTTAAAATAAAGTTGTTTGTAACAAATAACAACATTAAATAAATTAAAACTGTAAGTTAATTAGTTCCAAAATCAATTTTATTATTTAAACTATTAGGCTAACAACAGACGAGACACCGGTGTACGGTACACTAGTGTACGGGACACTAAATGTACTATCAATTAAATGTGTGTCAACAGATGAGACACTGAGTAGCGCGCTACCAGATTCTGTGGCTCTACGGTGTCTCTGCGAGAAGCTGGGACACCGGGACAGTGTCCCGTACACCGGTGTCTCGTCTGTTGTTAGCCTTATGTTTATAGTTTGTGAAATGTAATTAAATAAATTAAATTTATTTGATCATTTTATTCTACCTTTTTTCAGTTTTGCCGTTGAGTTTGTGAGCATGGTTCTAGCATCAGTTTTGGGTCCAGCACTTGGACTCGTCATGTTCATGGTTTTATACCATCCTCTACATGATTTGTACAATATTCATAGTGAAGTTACTTTCTTCATTTTCTTTATGTTAGCGTTACTAATAGTATGGACAGCAGATCGAACACCTAAACCGTTTTCTGCTATACCAAGTAGGTATACTATATAATTAGGTATATCTTTGTTAGATAGTGTGTTTTCTTTTCCATCAATTTATACTGAACTGATAGCTATTTAAGTATTGTTTTAGTACAATTCATACAAATTTTAAGTTGAAAACGATATAAACAGAGCTGACGAGAGCCGCAGCGGGCCTGGGGGAAAAATTTTACCTGTGGGCCCTTTCTGCTTTAAATAAATCTATTATAATTCGTTGATGGTGTTTAAAATAAAAAGCTTATTTAGGAAAAAAATATTACCATTTAATTAATACATTAGTAAATATCAGTCCAACATAATGTAACCTTGTGTACATTGGCATGAATAGACATATGTAATTAAATAAAAAAACGCAGCCCGGGCCAACAAAATTTTTCCCCTTTGCCACCCCCCTCTCCAAAAAAAACTCCCCAAAAATTTTCCCTTTTGCTCTTTGCGGTTATAAAACTTTTGAGAAAAATATTTTTCTAATTTAATCATTTCAATTTTTAAAATCAGGATATTACACGAATAGAGTGGTTTATGAGTTTTTAGTTTTAATGTAAGAGTAAAAAGATATACAATTAACTTGAACAATCATTAACACACAACATTATTACTTTATTTTAAACGTTATTTCTCACTACATACAATTGATTTTATTTGTTTTTTCACGTGTTTGTAAGCTTACATCATTAGTGCAAATGTGTGCAAAAAATTTACTCAAACAAAAACAAAAATTTGTGGTTTAAAAACAAAGCAAATTAAATTTGTGGGTTTCAGTTTAGGAATGTAATGCTAAAGAGAAGAGATAAATAACTTCCCCCCCTCCTCCAGCTGCACAACTCTTGGCAACTCTGAGATAATCCATGTGTTATCAAATCTTTTCATACATTAAACACAAATGTATTCTCATGAACACAAATGTATGTAATTCTCATTGTTTCAACGTATTTGCTTTTAAATCTTGAGAACCACTGACCCAATTTTAATACTTTTGGCTTATTATGTATTCCTTTATTACAACCAAGCAGATTATAGACCCTGTAAAGTTTCCAAGTTAGACAACTATTATAAAACTAAAAGGTATTTTTTTTCTTCACATTTTAATTAAATTAATAATCAGTGACAACAAATAAATACACTATTATGGCAGCAGGACAATTTACATGAGTCTGTTGTCTCAAATATTGTGCATATACAGAGTGTCTCAAAAGTATGGTTATATTTTTGTAACCATTGCAGATCTTAAAAAAGGCGACCGTTTAAAGTTACAATATTGGGCTTTTTGAAAATGGCTTAGTTTTACTTATTGGCATAAGATTATTGGCATAAAAAGCACAACACCGACAATCCACATTAGCATTAGGACCAGTTTTTGAGTGACTATCACCTTCAGTGGGAACGGTCTACAAGGAGGATGAGGAAGAACAATTTTTATTTCAAATTATATATTTTTACTACATGTTAAAAATAACAATTTCCAATAAACTTTCATAACAGGTTACCTTTTTTACAATAAATGGTTAAACTGTTTTCCTTCTGCAGTTTGGCAGTGAGCTAGGTGGGTGTAGTAGCCTTTCATAACACTCTGTAGCATCTCAGCAGGTATTTCTAGTGTGCGTTGTCATAGTTTTGCTTTTAAAGCTAATACCAAAAAGTAAAATTAAGCCATTTTCAAAATGCCCAATATTGTAACTTTAAAACGGCCGCCATTTAGTGTAGGGTGAGCCTGTTACGACATTGTGTTCTCGTTAGATATACCTTTAATTTGATCAACTCAATCTATGCTCCTATTTAAGATTTACCTCCGATTCCCTGCGGGCCGTCCCCTAAGGTGATACAAATATTATAATTGCTTTAAAAATTTATTTTTTTTTGGTAGAGAACAATTTACCAAAAAAGAGTGTTTAATGAAGAGTTCAACCACATATTTAACGAGAGTGCAAAAATATGGAGAGAAGGTCAAAGTTCGTAGGCTAACCAAAAGGCAAGTTTACAGACCCAACCCTACTTCAGGAACAAATTCTTAAATGTCTGAAAATGATTACTACAGGGTTTCAATTTTCATTCCCTGGATCAACTGTTTCCTCAGTTCATTGCAAAACAGATTTTTAAAACACAAGGTTGTTTTAAAGAGTTTTGACTGTATGCTGCCAAAAACACAAACACCCAACAAAAATGAAAAAAAAAACATTTTTGGTTTTGACAGACTAGAACCTAGAAACCTCTCTAAGTGAAAAGTGTGTTGGCGGATCATGAGTTTGTGGTATATATATTGTACTTACAAAAAAAGTCTGTACAATTTACATACTGTATTTGCATATGTTCAGGTTTGAAACTGAAGTGGTTGCTGATCCCTGCATTGGTAGTTCATTATTCTATATTTTTGGGATTTTCTATACAGGGACAACCTGAAAAAGAAGTATCTACCGGTTTGTTTCAGCCTATCGGACCTTGTAATATTACAGTACCTTTGAAAACCATTATAGGAATGGTAAGTATTCTTCCAAGTAGAAACATTTACTAATTTGTTTATCCTCACTTACTACACATTAGGTTACAATAATATAACTATTACCTCAGAAGATAACCAATTCTTATTTCATCACTGAACATGTTACATTGTTAAATAGGTAAAGATGAAAAACCTTTTAAGTTATGATGTCTTAATAAAAGGTAAACATACTACTTGAAGACTTACTCTAAAAAAACATTGAAATACACTCCAACTTTTCAACAATATTTTGGAACTATTTCTAGCGAATTTCCATAGGAAAGATGAGCTATTGCAGTGTCCCTTATGGTGAGACCTAAGGTTGGGAGTAGTAAATGAGCACCGATAATGGTCCCTAGAACACGTTTTGGGAAGTCATTAAAAATTATATATGTGTGTGTTCGCACTCTAACGACCACATAAGTCCAATTTTGTCCAAATTTGGTACACACGTTGGTTGTTTAAGTCGCTTGGGCGAGTTCGTTAGCCAAAAAACACAACTGTAGTCGTATCATTTAGTTTTAATCATTATCGTAGCTGATAATAATTAAAGAATAAAAAAAAACAAAAGTCGTTGGCCAACTAAAACAAACCATATGGGTTATAAAAACAAATATATATATAATTTCAAATGTGGTTCTGAAATGATTGCATGCTATCCCATTTTTATTCCCATTCAATTTCAAGATAACTAAACAGAAAATTTTCTATAATTATAAAAAAACATTGGTTATTACTAATAATGAAAACACAACAGCTGTTTTATATCTGTCTATGCTAGGAAACAAATTAGTTGTTAGCGCTTTAAGTGACTAGCTCTCTGGTCAAGGGGTGGTAGAGATGTTAGATGACCATCATAGTCAATAGTATTTATCATCACTCTCAATCTTAGATGAGCATCACAGCTGTCAAAATTAAATTGTATGAGTAGGGAAGCTTGGTTTGCTCAAAACCATTAAACATTAAGTTGATATTCTCAAACTGTCAGATTTCAAATTCGATTTAAGACAAAAGCAGTTAGCTCTCATAGATTGTTTAGCCTTGTTAAGCTTGGCCAATGAAATATACAAAACAGGTATTGATTAAATAACTTAAAGCGAACTTGTTATAAGAAAATCTGTCTGCTCCTTTGAATTAAAGATTTATAAAGTGGTTAACTTTTATAGAATTAACTTTTATACAGTTAATTGTACAGATTACAGAGAATATGAAAGTTTTGATAATGATTTGTACATAACAATCATGGGTTAATTAACAATGATGCAATAGTTAATAATATAGATTAACTATATCTGCTTTTTGTAAAGATTTATGAAGTGGTAAACTTTTACAAAAAGCAGATATAGTTAATTATACAAATTATAAAGATGATGAAAGTTTTTATAGTGATTTGTACATAACAATCATGGGTCAATCAACAATAATGCAATAGTTAAAACAAAATCTGTCTGCTCTTTTGACTTGTTAAAGTTTTACAGCAATTAATGTGAACATTTTAGGGTATAATTAATATCAATATGTATTAAAGTTAATAATTATTTACACACCTGGATTTAGTTACGAATGGCTCAGTTTTTCATTAGAAGTTGTGTTAAAAAGTTGGTCTGTTGAGTTCACTGCATGTAGAAGCTTGGATATCTCAGTTCAAGTAATTTCCCGTTTGTAAAAAAAGACATTGGAAGTTTGATTCGAGTTAGCCCAAGGCGACCCAAGGCGAACAGCTGATCCAATTGATTTAGTAAGCGTAACCGAGTAGAAATATCAGCTGTTGAAAAGTCTGTTTAGTACAGAATGTTGTATTAAAGGTTGCAAGTTTCAATATTTGCTCAAGTAATATTGCGGGCAAATGAGACATGAAATGTGTATATTGGTTCGGTTATTGGTTTTAGTAGCTGGTTAGTACTGGTTAGTAACACAACAGTATGCTACCTGTCAGGCAAAACACTTAAGCTGGTTATTTCCGATTTGCGATTTTATAACCTACTATGCAAAATTAAAAAACAAAAATAGTTTTAATGCATATACGCAACCAATAAATTGCATACAGTTTTATTTTGAGAATTATATTTTCTGAGTTGCCCCATATTTAACTAACTTCCAGTTTTAATTTACAACTGCAATATCTGGTCATCAAATAAATTTTTTTTTATTGTAGATCACACAAATACACATTTAAATAAAATTTGTTGTCAAACATGTAAAATTCTCAAAAATGTACTGGTACGATGTATTCAAATTCAATTATTTAAATCCATGATTACTTTCTAGGAGCTACAAAAACATGCATTTTTATGCGCAAAGGATTACAATGAAGATTATTATGATTTTTCCTGCACCAAGGAAGGTAAACCAAATAATATTGCACGATGGTATACAATTTGCGGCACGCCATTTGCAAACAGAGCAGAATATATAGCAGTAATATCAGCATTAACATGCTTAGCAATTGGAGTGTTTTGGAATTTATACTTTAAAATCCATATTAGTGATTTTACAAAGAAGAAATTAAGTGGAAAGAAAACTCAATAATTATAATCGTATAATTTATATATATTAAATATTTAAATAAATATAAATTTACAAGAAATACTAAGTATTATTTTCTTAATCCTTCAATATCTTTTAACAAACCTTGATACTAAATAAACAATGTTACATTTACAACATAACAGTTGCAAAACATAAAACACCTACAAATAATGTAGAATTCATTTTACTCTGAACTATTGTTCAACTAAATTTAATTCCAAAACAATTATTTAAAACTGTTTACAATCTTTTCAATGGCATAGAATGTAAAATGTTACATTTAGCTGAATATGGTAATTTTATCACAATTTTTTCAAAACTTCAAAACTGTACTTATTATTGTACAGAGGTCTCCAAACTTTTTAGCCTATGGGCCATACTGACTCCTCCACTAAGTCCACGGGCCAAAGCCTAGCTAGCTTATATATCGTACCAACATACTGTAGTTTTGAATTACAAGCAAATTTTTGTTTAGGGTCTAGACCGGGGTATGGGGATTAATGAGTACTCTCCCCTCCTTCGTCAAAAGGGATCAAAGGAAATTTTTGACCTTCCCCAGAAAACTTTTAAAATTTGGGAAGCCAATTTGGCTGTTCAGGGCTGTATTAACCCACACAGCATTGAGCCTGAAACATTACATATTCAATGAATGCACAAAGCACTCATAGAGGCCGCACCAAGTAGTGACCCAGCAGCTCATGCTTGAACTCTTGTAAAAAATAAAATAAGTACTGTATATGAAAAATCAAATGGCACATAACATTTAAAACATATTTTAGTGCTAATCTCTTAAAAGAGAAATATCTGACTAAAATTAATAATATACATATTTTCCATTCCCTGGGAGCTAGGGGGGCCGCAGCCATCCTCTGCCCATAGGTATGGGCACCCATGAGCCGGAGAGTGAGATATCTATGTCGCAGGGGGGTGGAGGTGAACGAACTCCATTCCATTCGTAATTTCGATTGGTATTTACAGGCAAGTATCAAGGACATTTCAATGCGGCGGAGATAGCTAATGCGCGTGCTGTACGTTACGTATTGCTACAACTACTTACAAACTATGCTAAATGTATAATATAACATCTTGTAGAAAAGTTAAGTGCAGGATATGGTCAAACTACAGTATTGTAGAACTATCTTCTGGTGAGCGATGGCATTACCCACTTATGCTTGGTTAGTCGACGTAAACAACACCATCTTATAGAGAGCTAGAGCATGTTCTGGAAAAGTTCTGCCGAGTGTTCGATTGTCTGAAAGATATGAGTACCTACTCTGTTCTACACACCGAGGAAATGTCCAAATGGGAGACAACTGGAGTTGGAGAGTTCCAAAGTTTGAATTATTCAGAGCAAGTGGAATCTGAAAAATAAAATATATTGCGACTAGCATGTTTTGTGTCTATAGCTTCTTGGTAAAAATACAGTGTGTTTAATTGTGAGCGATTGATTTAAATGAAATTGTTTGAAAGATAAAACCAGCACCCTGGCTCTTAATAGTATTAACTGGTTTTTTTTTTATTTGAAGTTACATACTTTTTGGGTGGATTTGTTTAAATAAGAAACAGAATATAAATATATTAGAATATATAGTAAGATTAAAAAATTTCAAGAGCAATGGGGATTTTGTGATTGAGTCCAGTAATAAGGTAATATGTATAATTTGCAATGAAACAATATCCGCCCTTAAATAATAAAATAGAAATTGTCTCAATGAGAATAAACATTCTCAGAATTACTACAAATTTACAGGAAGTCTGCCGTTAGAAAATGTGAATCTTTAAAATGCAGGTTCAAATCTCAGCAATTATTGGCTCAAAGAGATGATATTGTAGAAAATATAATACTATATTAACTTAATTGCCTGACAAAAATCAACACTTAGTGCGGTTCTTTAGCACTAGGTGTTTTGCACTAGCATCAAAGGCCGTAGAAAATTATAGTGGTTTAAAACCATTAATCATAAATTGCATCATTCATCAACAGTCTTTGTACGGAAAAAGCTTGGATAGTCAGAAGTTTTAAAATCAGTCATCTCAGTTGTTAATTACATCAATCAGATCACATGCGCTCCATCATCGACAATTCCACGAGTATATTGAAGAGATTGGAGAAAATATTTACCATATTACACTACAGCACGCTGGCTTTTGCGGAAAAGTTCTAACGCGGTTTTTTGAGCTCCGAGCAATAATCAACATTTTTATTAACAATAGGAACAGTCTTCTATTTGAGTTACAAAACAATGAATGGTTATGAAACTTATCATTTATATAGATTTATACATATGAATTACCTTTATTTAAAATTATAAGGAGAAAACAAGCTTCTGCCTGATTTATATATACACTCTTATTAAGTCCTTTTGACGTTTTTTAAATCTTATTTGATCCAACAAATGTTTCACACATTTTAATACAAGCCAAACATTTAGTCAGCAAACTGAGACTCCATTTCCAGTAGATTTTCCTATTAAAGATTTGGGCGTTTTAAAATAAAATTTTTATGTTGTTTTTCATATTTAAATGCAAACGATACCAAGATTTTTCAAAATACTTTCAATGCCTATTTTAAACCCTTGCCCCAGAACTAGAAATGATTTATTTTCAGTATTGTGATATTTTTTAAGAAAAATACTTAAAATCATCACTGTTGGAATTTTATTAGTCTTCCACTCACAGTTAGATCAGTGCTTACATTTGCTCCGCTGTATTCCGCTTTCAGCACTACTTACCTGTGTGAAAAAACATTCTCCAAAATAAAATAATATATACAAAATATTTACAGATCAAAATTAACTGCTGAGGATTCTAAAGCCGCGTTTATACTTGTAGCTGGAGAGCTATATAGTTGAGCTAACTGCTATATAGCTCGCAGGGCCGGATTTCCCAATATGGGCGCAAGCTCCCAGGGGGCGCACGGCCGAGAGAAAAAAAAATATCTAGAAATAAAAATAAATAGCCATAACTTAACATATTTTTTGAATTGATTACAAAAAATCATTCTGATTTTGAAGTTCATTGGAACAAATAATTGTTGGTAAAGTTAAACTATTTTTCAACATTACGGATCAACTTCGTTACAACATTGATGTCAAACAAGGGAGAACTGGCTGTAGGGATGTCGTCGAGTGGTACGCATCGTACGCACTACAAACGTGAGCTCACTATTTAATACATACAATTACTAAAAGTGTTTTAAGATGGCATTTTGTTAAGCCCAGAACCAAATAAATTACTCAAAAAACTTGCAATGATAAAATTGCATCGTGGAGTGATGTTTAAGCAATTAACATATAGGCCTGATATAATTTGTTAATAAAGGTTTTTGGGGAAGTAACTTTAACCAGACTAAGGCCTAGTCTGGTTAAAGTTACTTCCCCAAAACTAGGGGGTCGGTAAAATTATTGGGCCTAGGGTCGCCAAAATGCTAAATCCGGCCCTGATAGCTCGTTTACATAGCTCCACAATATTCTAATATAAACGTTTTTCTAGCAACTACAAATAGCTGTACTGAAGTTGTCATTCTTTTACTTAAAATTAACTCTTAGCTTTATTTAACTTTCTAAATTTACGTTGATTTTAATTTTCCTTTTTTATATTATTTTTTTTTATTATTAATATTTATTATGAACTATTTATTTACTAATATTAAAATGGGAATAATTCTTTTTCTTCACGGAACAGATGTTTAAGAGTCTTTATACTTTTGAAAACAAAAATCCGTGTAATATTCAACCAATCAGAGGTTGAGATTACATTGAATGCTGTTCGTTGTATCGGGTACCGGTTCAAATACGTGGAATTGTCCGACTTACTTAGTTGGATTACATGATTTGTCTACGTTATTATAAATACTAAATAATGCATTCGCTCAAAAGATTGATTTCTCTGGAAACCTGTATTCTTGTTTGTTGAAATACGTTTTCTTCTTTAATAGAAGATATTTTATACAATGGCCTCCTTTGCACGATATTTTTTCTTGGCGCCTTTGACGTTAGGCGTAATTCTTATTGTAAATGTTTAATTTTGATTGAGTTTCCTTAATTCTGCAAATCTCTTTAGTTTTTTTCTTTTGGATATAGTAAACTATTTAGAGTGTATCAGTGGCGTAAATAAGACCCCTGCAACCCCCAGGGGAGCACGGCAGGTCAAGGGGTGCCACGACCCGGCCCCATACAAAATATAAGAATTAGAAAAATAAAATGTAGTAAACACATTATCATCAAAATAAATTTACAATGACCACAGAGCGACTTTTTGTAACATACGTAAATGAATGGATTAGCGCATATTGGTAACGCGACGCTATGCAGGTCATCCCGGGTGGCACAACAGATTCGTGGCACAGTGGCAGTCACACAGTTTCTTGCGCCACACGTCTCACGACTTCAGTACTCTACTAGTGCTCAAAGGTTTTGGTGTTGAGTTGTTCCTTTTTTATTATTATATTTTTCAGATGTTGGCCCAGGAAAAGCTGATAGAGGCCTAAACAATGTTGAAATTAAAATTGAATTTAATTGAATAATTAAGCTGAATTTTCAATAAACATTAAAAAAACCTAATTTTTAATAAAATTATTAGGGTATCATAAAATAATTTTTAATAAAAATGTAATATTATATTATGGCGAGAGTTGGGAGCAACTGCGTTGTAAGCGTTCCCCAACGCGAAGCATATGGCGAGATCGTGTCATGCAGCTGGTGTCATATTATCTCACACTCGTCCCAATATGCGCCTAGCCTTGATGATGTGTGCGAAGTGTGTACCAATGTCATTAACGTTATAGACACAAAGTATAATCACCCTCTTCAAAGTATAAGCCCACCCTCGTGCTATCAACCATAGGCCTACATGTTAATCGATAAGTATTTTCACATGAAGAAAAAGAAGAGGTTTTAAATAAATGTAACTATATAACAACTTACAAGATTTTTGTAAATAATAAACCTTGATATTTGGTGTTTAAAGGTAAGGTTTAGTCTTTCTTTCCCTTTTAAAGATGATAAATTAGTTTAAACGTAAAACTTTCATATGTAGGAAGTTTTTGAGTATGATACTTCATAACAGTTTCATACCGGTATTTAATTATAATGCTATCAGCAGATAGATTGGTTATGTAAAGGAATGTCCTATACTTAACACTCCAATAATGGTGGCGCCCCTTTTAGGGACATACTTGGTAGCGTGGGATCTCTCAGATCCAATCGAAAATCAATCACCTAAACTGTTGCTAAAAACCAAACAATCACTTTACATGCAGAATAGACATCAAACTAATTATACTGAGATAATACATGAAAAGAAAGTAAGTTGGAATAACAAAATGAACAAAAACGGTAAAACTGAAAAAACTTGGTGGCGCGGGATCTCTCAGATCCAATCGAAAATCAATCACCTAAACTGTTGATAAAATACCAAACAATCACTTTAAATGCATAATAGACACCAAAGTAATTATACTGAGATAATCCATGAAAAGAAAGTAAGTTGGGATAACAAACTGAACAAAAACGGTAAAACTGAAAATACTTTCAATTTTGGTGGTGTGGTATCTATCAGATCCAAACTGTCACCAGCACCTGGATGCGTGTAGAACCAAGGTTAATTCAGTACTGGCGTGTATAACTCCACAAGACAGGAGAATAGCAGGGGAGACGTACGTTTCCCACCATGCGGTAGGGGCAGAGAGAAAAAAACTGTATCCTGGATCTCACAGATCCAGCGCCACCAATGGAGTGTTAAATTAATTTACTTTCATTTCAATTTAGAGTAAAATAATGTCTAATTACTACCAGGTAGTAGTTACATAAAACACCGTGTGGTGGGATTGCTTACGGGTGTAGAGGGATCATCTAAAACCGTGAAGTTGTGAATTCGTTTTTTCTTTTTAGGGGGCGCAATTCTATTACCTGCGGGGGGGGCGCCAATCAATGTAGTTACGCCATTGGAGTGTATTGGTTATAATTTTATTATCTATGTTATCTGGAAATTGTTAATTTTAGTGTTAACACACATGGTCATGATGGCAGAAATAAAATGGAGGTTCAGGTGGGGGGAGCTACATATAGCTCTGCAACAAAGAAATTGTACATCTAGTAGAGCTATGTAGCTGGGCTAGTTGTTTTCTTTGATCTTTACCGACAACCAACGGATAGCTCGTTTTCTGCTATCTAGCCGTGGAAATCTGCTATATAGACGAGCTATGTAGCCGGAACTTGAATGTAATTTTAAGGAATTTATAGCTTGGCTATATAGCTCAACTATATAGCTCTCCAGCTACAAGTGTAAACGCGGCTTAAGTATCTACTGATAATTTCTACTAGGAAACTTGATCCACAACTGCAAACAATTGTCAGTGGAAAGTTACTGCTACATAAATCTCATGAATCGTAATTATATTTTTTAATTTCCATAGTATGTTAATTACCTACATGTCACTTACTAGTTTTTAGGATACATCTCATATCATTTGAGTTAAAACGTACAATTTCAATATGTGAGTTATTGTTTTTCTTAATTGTTTGCTAAATAAAAGCATTGTATTATTATTTTGTATGATTTACTACCTTATAATATGGTCTCCGCATTCACAGACCATTTAATTGATAACTTACATCTTATAACAGCATACAGGATAATATGTCAGTGATACATAAAATAAATAAAGGTCACACCATGAACGTCATTGAAGAATATGAGATTTATAAACACCACAAATCTACGCAATCCAGAAAAATTTTAAATAAAAAATTGAATTTTAATTCCAATTGCCTTTATGATCTGATATATTTCCAACAACATAGAAACAAAGAGACCTAAGAAAATATAGTAGGGCACAAGGTACAATCTGATAAGAATTGAACAGAGCTGCACCTTTACCTTTCCAAATCAGTCTTGTAGGAATTGACACACTAGAATGAGGTACCTCTTAAGTGTAATGTTAAATTATTATTTTTTTTACATTTTATATTTATGTGATGTGTACGACCAATGTACGACAAAATGTATGTTAAATGATGTGTATGTATAAGTGTTTGAGTGGACATAGATAGCCAGGGTGTCTACTGGGTTTTGAAGCTTTAGTTTCTTAACTTTTCTTGACTTATCAATGTTTAAATTCTATATAAAATAAACTCCCGCAAATAAAAAAAAATGTTTTATCACTTTAAACTGGACTATTCTGAATCTGCTTTATGCACATTACACAAATAATTAATATACATAATAGGACTAATGAAATTTTATAGCTACCCATCTACAACAGGGAAAATCCTAAAGCAGTCACAAATAAATAATAGTAACAATAGTATTGGACAATCATGCAAAAACAAATATTGGTATTAAAACCTAATGTTTCTCCATACTTGTCATACATTATCAGTTCAAAGAGATATCGAAACTAATACAACACAGAACTATAAAGGTCTTTTATAAAGAAGTTGGACATATGTGTGCCATTAAGTTGCTGCAAACAAGAAACATAAAAGGTTTTATAAAAACAGGCCTGCATATTTACAAAATTATACATAACAAAATTGTATTTATTAATAAAATCGCCTATTCCTAAATTAACGTGTAAAAGTTTTTTAAATATTAAATTTTTGGTTAGTTTCAGTTAGTAACAACAATAAATCAAATTGCTTTAACATTAAAGTGGAATAAAAATGTTAGTAATATTTACTGTAATAATACAGTTATTTTATTTTACAGTTACAAAGTTCGGTAAGTAAAGTATATTATTAATTACAATAATAATTATAACTCTCAGAAGAATTAACTTTCTTAAAATAAATATTTTACTTTCTTATATTCAGCTCTTCTAGAAAAGAAATCATTAAAAAGATAGTATATTTACGGCTCTTAAAAACTCATGACTGGTCCATCCTGGGCAGTCTTATATGCTCCTTGCACAAAGTGTAGAGAACAAGTGCCAGTTTCAAAAATGTCAGCTTTATCCAGATAAAGCTTTAGCCAGCTCTGATTTGTATTTTAAAAACTCCTTGATATCTCATAAAAGCTTTAAATTAACATTAGGACTGTCTACTAATATTTCAATAATATTTATTAATGACAAACCCAATTCAACCAAGGCATTTGTAAAGAATTTTTGAAGATTTTCTGCTGTTGCAAACTCAAGAAAAGTAGATGTTAAGTACCTTGTTGCTACCTCTGTTTAGAAATTCTATCCCAATAGCGGACTACAATGTCAATCTGCCTAATTTGTGAAACACACTTTTTAACATCATCCAATAAGTTTTTTCTGGAAGTACGGGCTAAGTCCATAAGTGATCACGAAGACAATTCATCTTTTTGCATTTTAAACTGTTTAGCTATTATACTTTCTGGAAACATCAAAGGAAATAACTTGGAAATAACTTCTTCCACTTCTCGAAGAACCATGAGACATTACCTTGTTAATGGCCCACAGAATTTCTGCTTTTATGGTATCATATTTCAAGATGAATTTATTAACTGCCTCGTTTGGTCTTAGGACGTAGAAGGAACTTCAGCAATTTCGACAACCTCTTGTGGATGACTAGATGAGCCCATTTCAGATTCAATTTGAATTACTTTTGTGGATACTTAAGCAGACACTAAATTTGATTTAAAACTTAGAGTTGTCTGTTTTCAAGTTAAAAATGAAAGAGATAACTCAGAATGAATGGATTTTACATTTTTCATGGATTTTAACTGCAGAAATTCCATTATGCCTGACATAAAAATCAGATTTGCAAAGTATACACATGGCACGAAAATTGTCTTTTTCTATTGGCCAAAGCCATAATTTCCACTCTTTAATGTCAATCCATTTTTTGTTAAGACTGCACTTTCCTGGCATGATTTAGTAATCTGAATAAAATATACTTCAAAATACAAAATTCGTTTCTCTGAAATAATAAAGTTAAAAATGTTTTGTAAGTAAAAAGTCAAGAATTAAATTTATTTTGAAAGATAGACTTCCACGGTCAGAAACGTTATTATTGTGTACTTATCATTATGTAAGACCAAGTACATAATAAGAAAGATTTAAAATTGTACGAACTGTGTTTTTTTAATGAGAACCAAATATAGATTATATTACAAACTTCATTGCTAAGCATTCCTAGTTACAGTTAACTTTTGAAAGAAATAGATTTACATAATATGTTTGTTTTACAAAATAGGGCTGTACCAATGAACAAAGTCATAACTAATATTAAATGATAATACCCAATTTATAGTTTTTTTCTTTAAAATTACTGTAATAAAATGTAGTTAAGTGTTATAAATAATGACTTTATTTTTAAATTGATAAAACCACAGCAGGCACAACTAAATTAAAAAATAAAAGGAAAAAGTGAAGTTGTTACTAAGAACTTTAACAGTTAGTGGCTGTTTGCAGCACAAAGGGCAGTGTGCTGGGTGATCGGATCGCCAACCACTACGCAAGGGCAGTGACGGATCCACGGGGGGGGGGGGACTTTCCCCCCAAACCTCAAAAAAAAAAAAAGAATAAAATAGGAAGCCAGGTATACATTTTGATGGCAAATATTACAATCACATTACGTCTAAAAGTCACAAATATTAAATTGCAACCAACCCGATATTTTTATCTCGAGTGCTTGTTTTATCAGTCTGTACTAATATTACATGCTGAAGCGCTGCGGTAAAACGGCCAGACGACGGCGCGGCGCGAGTAAGGGTCTACTGGCCAGCCTTAGACTATGGTTCTCGAAATTATGCGCCAACAATGAAAACAATGCAAAATATAAGTATTTGCAAGAATATAAAAAGGAGTTCATGCCAAAATTAACTACAGTAATCAATGTAGGTAACTTTTATCTTACATGAAATTCATGTTTTTTTTTTACCAAGCAATACTAAATATTTGTGACAAAAATGTTTTCTCCATCATCCACACGCTTATTCAAGTTCTGTGTACCTTGCCAGTTAGCAGTGCAAGTGCGAAAATGTAATTTCTTCCTCTGGCCGTCTTATACGAGCGCTGTTAGCGCCGCGTTTTCAACGTCACGTTAACGTCGGTTTATTGGGTAAATGGAACTCCCATGGTCCATGTTATACGAGCGCTATAAACGGTAGGAATACGCGCTAACCGGGCGCTATCAGCGCTGAAACCAAATTATACAAAGCGCTGTCAACGCGCACTTACATTCGCAGCGCAGACCAGAGAGGTCACAGTAGTCAGAAGTAACGACTTTGTCCTGGTTCTAGTTGTTATTGTTTATTTCAAAGTTGTTATTGTGTACGTAAAAGTGACAAAATATTTGACACTGAAAAAATGATTTATGTTATCGAACAGCAGCCACCACCTCTTTATGACGTTAAATCTAAAGATTATACCAATAAATAATTGAAATCTAAATGCTGGAATGAGGTTGGTGAGACAAGGCCCCATCATCTACCCTTCCTCCTACACAAGTCCTCAAATGTTTATAGCCTACTATTTTAAATACACGTAGACAGCCTAACTGAATGGTGTCCATCTTGGAAGTGAGTGACTCCTCTTTGGCAGAGTCCTGCATTGACGACACGTTACGACTAGCTTTCAACGTAATAACTTGGGAATTTAACATCTGGTTTTCAGCATTATCAACGCGGCGCTAACAGCGCCCGTAAAACTTGGCACTTGAAGTAGTGGACGAGAACTACCATGGTTGGATTGGCTCTCGTATCAGGGTGTCTACCAAAAGTGATTTTTGAAATTCCTGGTTATTTCCAGGTTTTTTCCAGGTTTCTCAATGATTTTCCTGGCTATTCTTATATGCTTATTACACGCCATTCGGTGCTCAACTAATATTAAATATTAATATATTTAATATTAAAGTGCTCAACTGAGAGCAAGTAAAATAAGTACTTTCATTTCATCTAATTTCAACAAAATAACAAATTCATCAACCAAAACTTGTTTCATGTAAGTTAGAAAAGACAAAGAACATAAGGTTTGGATTCACAAACATGTTACTATAAAAATATATTATTTTAAAGATAAGTGAACAATTTTATAAGACATACCTACATACACTTCTTGAAGACTCTTGCACTTTATTTCAGACTGATAATTCTAACTTTTTTCGTTTTCTTAAACAAGTTTGTACTGACCTTCATTACTTGAGGGTTGTTAAATAGACTAGGGGTTACTATTAGAGAACTTAAATTTATCAAAAATCTTTTAACCTAACACCAAAATGGTGATTGCTTCCTAATTCATATAACTGTTGAAATTAAATCACCAATACACTTTATATTATAATTTTTACAATAATAATAGTTTAAAAAATAACAATATAAAGTGTATTGGTGATTAAATTTCAACAGTTATATGAAATTTTTTAAAACAAGCTACAAAATTTTAATCAAGTATGGGAACTTGTGGAGTAAATATAAAAACAACTTGTAATCAAATATTTTACTAAATTACCAAGCCTTTGTAAAAATCAAAATAAAAGCATCAAATATAATAAAATAACACAAATAAAGAGTCATTCACAAACCTTAACACATATTTAATAAAAATATAAAATTGGTTTGCTAAACACTATTTGTGTAAGCCAAACATATCTAGGCTGCATACGATTATTTTTATAATTGGATAAAAAGAAAGCTGTTAAGTCTATGTCTATGAATATTGAATCATTTCGACATGCTGCTGGACCAATGACATGGTAATTTCTAAAGTGGCAATGTCCGTCAATAAATAAATAAACCTTAAAAAGTTAGATAGCATTCAGAATTAGACACAAAGGATCGAAACGGATGCCCGAATACAACTTGTATTCATTTTATGAACTAATATTGTTAAAATATTATTTAAAATACAATGACAAAATGTCCGCAAAAGAATACGACGTTCGAATATTATTAGCGCTAATTTTATAAAACGTCGGCATTAAAACGCAATTTTTATACAACAGCGTATGTCCGCGAAAAAATCGATGCCTGAATACAATTTATGAAAATTGTATGAACTACCATTGTTGAAATATTATTTAAAATACAATGGCAAATGTCCGCAAAAGAATACGTCGTCCGAATATTATTAGCGCTAACTTTATAAAACGCAATACACAACAGCGTACATTCGCGAAAAACATTTATTTGTTCTTCTTTCTATAAAATACTGGCGTTAAAACTTACTTTAAATTACAAAGGCTAAGGTCTGCGAAAAGGTTATTTAGATGACACTTGTAAAATTCGGAAAAGGTGGAATTAAATGTCGCTATTTGCGGGAATGAATAACAAATAAAACAAAGGCACTTCGTCGGGATTCCTAAAAAAAAAAAAAACATAATAACGTAAATCCCGAAAATGTCAAAAATGTTTTTCCCAAACTAAAAACAAAAAGAATTATTATACTTTTGTTACGGATCTATAGTAATAGCAAAACGGGAGTGCCGATGGAGGCCAGGTAGTTCGAGGCCAAGCGAGGGGCCTTGACCTGGCCTCCATCGGCACTCCCGTTTTGCTATTACTATA
>JAGFPH010000183.1:180466-207194 GCA_018207615.1 Philaenus spumarius | reverse complement strand
GACACCCTAATTCTATAAATAGACACGATAAGAAACGAATCCATAAGTGGTTGATCTTGAGCCTACTTTACCTTTCTGTGTAACAAATATCCAAGCACGCGCATGAATACAAATAAAACAAAGAAGCGTTTACTTTACAAACGAAACAATTGCCTAAACATTTTACTAGCGAAAATATCTACACACATCAAAGTAAGAGAGTTTTACATTCTTTCCTACTGATATTTTATTGTTAAATGATTAATTGGGGTTAAGTTTAAATAAAGAGAATGTGATTGCAAACACTGGAGATTACATTCAAAATACGGAGACCTGGCTAGTCTGACAATGATATGAACTGAACTGAATATCTCTCGGTATCAGTATTGAGTTTCGGGGGCTATAGATTCTTGTTACCGATATCAAATACAAAGTATCGGTGGTATCGTATGCACGTAAATTTATATGGTTTAATAATTCAGTACCGGTACACATCGAATGTTTTGTTTGTGTTTGGAATAGACTTTTACGATCGATTCTCGCTACCGATTACCGCACTACGAATCAATGGAATCGGTTTTTAGGGAATTGGTATCGACACATTCTTACAACAAACCCTTGTTCTCTTGCCATGGTTACGTCATGTTTGTATGCAACTTTCACATTTTCTACGAAACAGCGCTTGCTCATGCCGAACTCCCGCGATCGCGTTTACAAAACGAAAATAACACAAGTGAAGGAATAAAATTCCCGGTTACACATCAAAATCACGGCTTTCTCCCGGAATTTTCAAGGTCAAATCATTTTCCCGGTTGGTAGACACCCTGCGTATATATACATCACGAATCACGATATAGCCCATAGCATTAGGCCTAAGTACGGTACACTCAATATACAGTGTCCCCGAACTCTCTGGACCCCTTTTGTGGATACTATGTTCCTGGGATCCAGACAAACATATTTCACAATATAAACTGGGTCTACGGTGCTTATTTAGTCTGTTTGTATATGTTTTTTACAAAATTATTAAAAGTTTTTGAAGTAGAAAAGATATTGAGCTCAAACTTTGTATACCTATTTGTTGCGTAACCTTTTATCACTGCTGGAATGAGGTTGGTGAGACAATGCCCCATCGTCTACACTTCCTCCTACACAATTCCTCAACAGCTAAATGGTTTATACCATTTTAAATACACGTAGACAGCCTAACTGAATGGTGTCCATCTTGGAAGTGAGTGACGCCACGTTAACAGAGTCCCGTGCTGACGACCCGCTTTCAACGTCATAACTTGGGAATTTAACGCCTTGTTTTCAGCGTTATCAACGCAGTGTTAACAGCGTCCGTATAACATGGCCCTTAAGGCACTTGACGTAGTGGAGAAGAACTACCATGGTTCAGAAAAGGTTGGTTGGATTGGCTCTCTTATATATACACCACGATATAGCCTACCTATTGAACCCATCAACCTAACCAAGAGAATGAGGGATTCGAAAAATAAGGAGGAAACCAAAGACTTTCTCTATTGCTTTAGGCCTAAGTACACTCAATATAAGTTGAACTTCAAATGTTATTATTTTAAGCTAAAAAGTCACCTGTTCATTTATAATTAGTATTAAGCTTGTTTCTTTGAAGTCAAAGTTGTAAAACTTTTCTATTAGTAGTCTACTCTTTAAACATCTGTAGTTCTGTTCAAATAATTAAAAGGTTTACTATTCAACTATGGTATACAAAATCTTAAGAGTAAGATTTTTAAAATCTTATAAACATAAATACTGAAGGAAAATTTTAACATGAAAATGCTCCAAATTGGTTATTTTTAGTTTGTAGTATCAAACTTTAAAAATGATGCCCTGGATCCGCCACAGCGCAAGGTAATTATTAAAGATAAATTTCTTGACCTAAAGTTTCATTTATTGACTTTTTCTTAACCAGTGGACTAATTTCTTTACTTTTTCTTGTTTTTCTTGACCAATAGACACCCTGATAGCAGGTCTGATGATGCTACCTGTGGCAGTGAAACATGTAGCCACATACAAGGTAAAGTAAAACTAAACTAGAGACTGCAATTGACAACTATGCTTATGTTAAAAGTAACCGACTATATTTTGAAAATCCTTCTTTGTCTATAAAGATTATCTACAATCTCTTCCAGGACTACTTTAAGGAAAAGACAGGAGTCTTACAATGCAATATAATACTTATTTCAAGTTCTTCAAGCAAACAAATTTCATGTTGTGTGTGTATGAGTAAACAGCATTTCCGATTACTCAAAACTGCTCCATCCGCCCTCAACCACCTATAGCCTGCTCCCATCCAGTCACCATTTGGCAGTGAAAGCAGAGGCAAGATTTTTGCCAGTTGATAGGGCAGCCAACTCGGGCTGGTTAGGCCGAGTCGGGCCCCTGTACTACCTGGCAGCCCGGTGTGCCTCCCCGGTTTTCCCACTGTACCCTCTGGGTACCGACGAAGTGCAGAGGATCAATCAGGCAAATAGAACAGCCCGATTCATTTTTGTGCTGTGTAACATATCTATGTTACCATGGTTTGTGTAGATACATGCGTGTGTGTAAGTGATTCATCACCATGTTTATGGTCACGTCCTTCCTGCAGACGGACGGTCTTGAATAAAGTGTCCTTGATGGTACAGTGTTATTTGGGAAGAAAAACCTGCCCAAACTTCAACGGGAAAGAATCATTTTTTTCTGTTATTCAAAAGAAGGCATCTGTAACTGGCATTTTAAGTTTAATCCATGTAAACAAAAATCATCTTAAAATGCAATAGACGAAAGAACAAGACTTTTGTTCGTGGTAAGGTCATTTTCAGAACTGACTTTAGCAAGTTTCGTTCAGTTTTGAAGACAGGTACTTTTTACCTATGAAACGCTAGATCCACCAGTTATTGAATCTGGAACTCCAGTCAATCAAACTAAGCTTACAGACATTGAAAATTGTTGAAGGCACACTTAAGTGGGTGAAAACAGAATTCTGACTTGGGTTTTTAAAAAAAACCTTATTGAAAATCTGTTATGTTGTGCCGATACTCACCAAGAAGCCCCTTTTGAATTGACTTGTGTTTGAAACATGAAAAGTTATTGAAGGCACACTATGGTGATGGGTGGAAACAGAATTCTAACTTGACTTTTTAAAAAAACCTTGTTGAAACCACCAGGAGGTATTGATGAAAATGATGAAGAAAATCTTGTATGTCAAACCGTTACTCACCAAGAAGACTCGTTTTAATAATTTGTGAATGAAACATCCAATGATCTTTTCATTAAACTATTAATTATATAGCATTGGAATAACCATTTAACCATATAAACTTTCTAAAAATGATGAAATGATTAAGAAAATACTTATTTAAGAGTTTATAAGTAATCAAAAATTAGTTTTTTCCAATTTAGTACAGCTTTGTAATTTCAATAAAAACTTATAAAAAATTTCAAAGTATTTTTGAGTTTTCCAAAATATTTTTTATCCCTCTGGTAAATTTTCAAAAAAATTATATCCATGGTACCATTCCAAAACGTGCCTTATCCAAAGTTTAACTGTATATGACAAAAGAAATACAAAACAAAAGTTAAATATTTTATCCTTGATTTTAATCGTTAACATTGATATAAGCTACATCACAGTTAGTTACTAAAAACATAGCTAAACAGATTTTCTCAATTTTCCAAAAATTATAAAAAGTGGACAAGGCACTTTTTGGAAATACTGGACTCCTGAACTGTATACTTGAAAATTCTTATTTTATAAACTTATTTCACAATGTTTTACTTGTTTAACAAAATTAGATCAGATGGACAAAGCCTCTCACGGATATTAGACAAACATCCGGATGATTTCAACAAATGTCTGTATTTCCCAGGACTGTACGAATCCAAAGATGTCCTTATTTTCTTCTTAAAATAATACTGTCAAACTATTTTGGGATTTACAGAAGTGATGTATTTGAATAATTCCCTTGTCCTTTCTTGTGCAGCAGTAATCGATTTAGACAACTACAATTTTACAACGTTGATTAGATATGTAAATATTCGTTTTAGAACAAATTTGCAAATACAAAAATTAAAGTTTAAATCATTTCCTTTCCAACGGTTTTTGTTTTATTGTGATTAGATGATTTTTAGTGGGTGAAATATTCAATACAAATAGAGTTGTCAATTGAGTAGTGTGAGACCTACGTCAAGCGCTATGACTGCTCATCAATTTGTCACACATAAACATACTATATATATACTATAAACAGACGCACACGCATAAATCGAGGGGACAATCACCCCAATCTCTGGGGCCTGGTTAAAATTTTAGTTTTTTTATTTGACTATAGACAATCATGATTACATTATTTTTTAGATTGCAATTTTAAATGGGACAAGTAAAAATAATGATACAATTTTAGATTAAACCAATAAAACCGATTACCAATATTTTCACTTCTATCGGCAGTTACACAATGCTTTCTTTCATTTTTAAAATGTATTTCTACCCATATGTTCACCCTATGAATTAATTATCTCCACGAATTACAGAATCAAACTGAATATGCACACACTTAGTCTCTCAAGTGCTCTTGTGCTTCTACTAATCTATAAAGTGTTATTTCACTTTAATTGAGTTTTGGAAATTTTTAGGTGTATCTTAAAAACGTATCACAAAACTCTGAAACAAATGTTATGTATGAAAACCCTAAATAAAACTTTTTGAAATAATACCCCACACAAGTGTCATAAAAATATTATTTCTAGGATGTCACCAATTTTTGTCACTGAAAATTCATAGTAATATAGTTTTTTTTAGTTTATGGTTATTGGAATATAAAGGCTATCTCATAACCATTCTACCAAACTTTATCAAGTTATTCAGCAGGTCAAAACTAGGAAATAATACGTAACATGTCTTCTATCTTGCTTAGTTTAGTACCTATCTGCCTGCAAGTGTGTTTCTGAAAAACAATTCTTATGAACGGGTTAAGATGAATTCATTAACCTCAGCATAAAAATTTATCACATTGGTTTGCACAAATGTGCAAAAATTAAATTTGCTGCAGTTATCTGATTCAAGATGGTGGCTTTTCAAAGTTGAATATCCAAAAAATTTAAGATTTTACAAACAAATTTAGACAATTTAAAGCCTGGTATCACTTTTTATCTTTGAGTAAAGAATAACAGAAAATCTAATAATTTGATCTGAACATTTTCCAAGATTATTGAAGAAATTTAGGAGTTTCACATCATACCTCTCTATTAATTTACAATAATGATTATAAATAACTTTTTTGTCTTTAAACAAATTAGATGAATATCAATTTAGTCACTTATTAAATCTCTTTATATATAAATGAAGGTTTCTTTGTCCTCTACAGACTCAAAAACTATTCGACCAATTTTACTAAAAACTTCACAGTGTGTCCACATTATTGCCAGGAGTGTTTAGACGTCAAAATTATTACATTCAAGGGGTTGTTACCCCTATACAATAAAATAAATAAATATAAATTAAACTAACTTTCTACACGCTATAAAGCTAAAATTATGTAATACTATTTTTAAGTGATATAAAAAACTATTTGCAATTTAATGAATTGCAGTAAAAGGAATGAATAGAATAACTATCCTTAAAATTAAATAATAATCCATACACTTACTTTTTCTATAAACTCCAAAACAACTTAACTAATTTCACAATTTACACTTATTAGTACCAGAATTGTTTAGAGAAAATGGTCACTAAAATAACACATATTAAAATGGAGAAACTACCCCTATACAATGAAAATAAATTGCACTAACTTCCTTCAAGCTATAACGCTAAATTTGTATATTATTCTTAAATTATATAAAAACCATTTACGTTCAAGTAATCAAATGTGATAACTACCCTTAACCCAGGAGAGGGTTAGTTAAATAATTACGTGAGAAGTGTCTTTTAGACCAGTTCATATAAAAATTAATGAAAACATTTATTTACATATTTTTTTAAATAAATATAAAAAATTAAAATTAGCATGTCATTCATTAATGTTTTCATACAAAAAATGTATATGCTAATTGAAGATCCAATGAAACATTTCATTTTGTCTACTTTATTAACTCTGGAGGGGTGCGCCCATCTTTTTGTCTGGGTTTCAATAAAAATGTTTGTAACAGTGGCGTAAATAACACCCCTGCAACCTCAGCGCGACGGGGGGGGGGGGGGGGGGGGGCATGCCAGGTCAAGGAATTCAAAACAAATAAAATGCAGTAAACACATATCATCAAAATAAATTTTACAATGAATAATATTTCATTAAGTTAGGCCTATCTTAATAAAACTGTTCCATAAATAATATAACCACGAACCATAAGTATGAAACCTTATTTGTTTACTAGCAGTTAATAATAATGCTTGCTAAAATGGAATAATTAAAAAGCTAACTATTTGCTCCCCATCAAACAAATGTGTTTCATTGATATAAATGTATGACCACCAGGTGTTAGGTTAGGCACATATTGAGACGTGGCACAGCACGACGTTTTGTAACGTAAATGAATGGATTAGCACATATTGGTAGCGCGATGCTACGCAGGGCGACTCATGTGGCACAGACAGTTTCTCGCGTCTCACAAGTTCAGTACTCTACTGGCGTTCAAAGGTTTTTGTCTCCAGTTGTGCATTTTCCATTATCACATTTTACTTTCTCACTATACTATAGTATAGAGAAAGTATAGTGATCGCAAAAAAAAACCGATGATGAGATTTTTGCGGAAATATCCGTTTTGGGACCCCCTGAGTCCAAAAAAGTGGTTTTTACAAAATGTCTGTATGTATACAAAGCTAGAGCGAAAACTATTCGATCGATTTCAACCAAATTTGCACCAGACATGTCCAGTACACCTGCATAGATGCACGAAATGGGTTTTGAACAATTTTGAAAAACAAACCCCTTTTTGGCAAAAAAAAACCCCAAAAAATCAGTTATATTTTTATAAAAAGACGGCTCTAACGATTTTGATCAAATGTGGCTTATTATTTGTAGCCTTTAATGTGCCCTACCATATGCAAAAACCCGCATCTTTCTAAAAATTCTCGTTTAGCTAATAATAATAATAATAACTGATTTTTGGGGGGGTTTTGGCCATAAAGGGGGTTGTTTTTCAAAACCTTTTTACGTGCATCTATTAATACCTAATTGACGTGTTTGGTGCAAATTTGTTCGAAATCGATCAAATAGTTTTCTCTCTAGATAATAATAATAATATTTATTAGTTAATCTCCAACTTTAATAAAAAAAACTCTCCTACCCCACCCTACAAGTCACAGTGAATCTGTTTAATAATTTAAATAATTATGTTTGTGAGAAAGTATGTGCCAGTTCCTGGTACCGTTTATTCTAATTCTTTTTTCGAATCAGTAATTAGAACAATACATTTTGTTTAGGTTTTCAAACTTAGAGATATTAGGAGAAAACATTCTTATGTGAATTTGTATTTTATTTGCAGAAACTATACACATACTTTATACACAAAACACCCCTCTTTCTTTATGTCTACTAGGTGTATGTTTTAATTTATCTAATTTAAAGTTTATCTAATAATATTTATTAGATAATCTCCTACTTTAATATCACCTCTCATACCCCACCTACAATTATGAAATCACAGTGAATCTTTTTAGTAATTTAAATTTGTTTGTGAGAAAGTATGTGCCAGTTCCTGGTACCGTTTATTTTAGATGTTGGCCCATTAAAAGCTGATCGAGGCCTAATTAGTTTAAAATATTTTGAAAAAAAAATTGAATTTATTTCAATAATAAAGCTGAATTTATAATAAACATTTTAAAAAAAGTTATTTTTAATAAATATATGTCTACTGAATTGTTTAATAACTTTTGTTTTAATGAATTCAAACTGCGTTTTATATGTTCTCTGCATTTTAATATGTAATAATTTTTAATAAAATATTTGGCGTGTCTTCATAAAGACATAAACTAACAAGTGAAAATGTTTAAGGTATGTACAAAGGAAGATATGGCACGGGCACAATGTTTAAGGTATTTGAATTCATCCAAAAGTAGTTATTAAAAACAGCAAATAATTCTGGTAATTTTGAAGTCATTTCAAATTAGGTTAGATCTAATAAACAAAGTTTGATCCGTGGATCATTCATTTTAAACATTCTAAAAAAAAGTGGAGTAAAATACACATATCTACTGGGCGAGAGTTGGAGCAACTGTGTTCCCAAACGTGACACGTGTTGGCGCGCTCATGTCATGCTCCTCGCGTCATGTACCAATGATGTGTACATAGTGTGTACCAACGTCATAGACACTGACAAACTATAATCACTCCCTTCAAAGTATAAGCCCGCCCTCGTTCTATCGACCTTACATGTTGAACGACAAGTATTTTCACATGAAGAAAAAGAAGAGGTTTTAAATAAACGTAATTATAACAACTTACAATATTTTTATAAATAATAAACCTTGACGTTTGGTGGTTAAAGTTGCAGTCTTTCTTTCCCTTTTAAAAATGATAAATTAGTTTAAACTTTAAGCTTGCATGTTCTTTTGGGTATGATACTTCATAACATTGGCATATTAATTACAATACTACCAACAGATAGTCTGGTTATGTAAAGAATGTCCTATACTTAAATTAATTTATACTTTCATTTCAATTTAGAGTAAGAATAATGTCTAATTATATGTAAGACTGTGGGATGAAGATGGGTCACCTAGAGCCAACAAGTTGCGACTTAGTTTTTTTAAGGTGCGCCAATCAATGTAGTTATACCACTGGTTTAGAAGTCTTAGGGTGGTTGAAACTAACCTTCCTCCTTCGCATATACCTTTCAAAGCCTCATTAACTACATAATCTTATGCAAAACACTAAATATATATACAGAAATATAACGAGACGCTTAGTTGGAATGAGTAACGTGAAGAGGCGCGCCAGAACATTCAGACCAGGTGCGAACGAACTAAGAACCACAAACAAACTTTGAAGGAGAGGAAATAGCATGCCAGAACATTCAGACCAAGTGCGAACGAACTAAGAACCACAAACAAACTTTGAAGGAGAGGAAATAGCACAATCATAGGAATATGTAGTTGAAGAAGCCATTGATAGGTATGGAAGAGTAGAAAGAATAATTTTAACTAAGCTAAAACTTGTACACATTTTTATTGAGATTCGGTCAAAAAAAGACCGGCCGCGCCCCTTCCCGGGTTAAAAGTATGAAGCAATCGCGAATCATTGCCGGGTCCACTTGTAATGAATAAAATTAAAGCATAATAAATCTAACTTTCTCTTGTAAAATTTATTTATTTTAAAAAGTTATTAATTTTTATCTAATTTTACAATTTATTATAAACCCTCTGTTTATTCAGACTCACACACTTCTTGTACCTTACCATTTTCATATAAAATTTTAAGTTTTTTTAGATATCCTTTTGAAAAGTTAGAACTACCATCATCTAGAAACGGATAACTGCAGCAAAAATCTATTTGTATAACCAAAATGACAAACTTTCATGTATTTATCTTATACCATTCATGACATAACCATTCAAACACACATCCAGACAGATGACTTCTAAACTAAGTAAGATAGGACACATGTTATATTGTATTATTTGCTAGTTTTGATTGGCTAATAAATAATATGGGAAAGTTTTTTAGAATGGTTGCTAAACATCCTGTATACAGGTATCAAATTTCATTGATAACTTTATCCATTCCAGAGAAAATCTACTGTGGAAAAACTTGTAATAATATAAGAGTTTTATTTCCCTTCTCTATCGATTACCCTAAACATAAATAAAATTTGTTTGACCAGTTAGTTGTCCTGTCACTGTTCATCAATACAACTAGATTACAAAGAAGGATAAACCCATAAAAAATATTAGTGGTAATGTTAAGTAAGTTCTGAAATAATGTGTGTACAAGTACCACTTAGGTTTAATTTGACACCTATAGTATAAAAGATGCACATACTTAATACCGACAACGGATCTGCAGTTCATGAAACGTATTTCTATCACATATAGGATAAACTTTTTAATCAAAGGGTAAAAAATAAAAAGCTTCGTATATAAAAAAAAGTTTATAAATCAGACAAATTCGGGACATTAAATTTTTAAATTAAAGATCTAAATTTAGGTTAAAAAGTTAAGTTAATTAGGCTAAATATATAAGTATAAAATTCCAAATAAATGTCACCTTTATGGTGCCCTCTATGGCATGATCATGAGTTTAAAAACAAAGAGGTTAATGCTTTCTGAAAACTAAAAATGTTAACAGAAAGATAATATGCGAGTGATCAAATTTACTCAACAAGAACTGATACTTACAATATAGCCTGAAATATCCACTTTTCGTACATTCTTTCCATCTTAATTTATGAAACTATTGAAATTTAAATATAAAACTATTTAAATTTATATTTGCATTTATGGTAAGATGTAAATTAACAACATATTTATTGGAAAGAACATAAAAAAGCAAACTATTTCAAACCAAAAGTCTTTAGATTTGGCTTATAAAATTTAAATCAGGAATGGATAAACAGTTTCCTTAAAGTGAAACATACTAAATAAAGCAGAGAAATTTTTTGTAACTAAATGCACTATTTGAAAAATAAAGACTAATTATCTTTAAAATAACATAAAATTAAAAAAGATACACATAATTACAAATTAGGAAATGGCGTTAATTTCATTCAAGAAAAAAGTACAATTTCCTTTCTCCAACAACTCCTTAATACAATTACAATAGTGTCTGTTAATACGTAAGTCTTTGTAACTGCACATTATAAGTTTGTTTGCACAAATTATAGGAATCCGTTGGATAGTTTTCAAAGAAAAGGCTTGCAATGTGGGTGTCCTCCTGTTTGTTGTTGGTACACTTCAATAGTATCTCCTTCTTCCATTTCCAGTGTCAACGGTGTGTCGCTTTCATTTATAGCCTGTCCGTCAAAGCGAAAACGGACTGCTGCCATTGCAAGACCCTAATTGAAATAAAAAATATCAATTAAAAGCAATAGAAAACTTAAGAAAGTACTTAATGTAGAATTACAGTATAAAATACACTCTAAATTTGATAACTAAAAAAAAGTATGAAGACCGTAATAAAAGTGATACAGATGTTCTTAACTTATAGAATTTTGTGTCGTCAGGTATTAATCTACCACTCATCTTTTCAGATTGATAAACAGTATCCTGTCTTAATAAATCTATAGTTAATAAAGTTTTACATCAGATCAAAAATATACTTCTACAATATTCGTGATGCTAAAATGTACTTCGAAAAAAAGGTTTAATTATTTATTCAATCAGTAAAATTCACATCTAAAACCTGTCATTCTAACTATGTGTAACTCAATCAGTAAAAATTCACATCTAAAACCTGTCATTCTAACTATGTGTAACTCAATCAGTAAAATTCACATCTAAAACCTGTCATTCTAACTATGTGTAACTATACATAGAGAATTCACAAACTGAGTTAAAACACAGGCAGAAATAGTAAAAGTTTTATATTTAATAATGCAATTATCATAATAATATATTATTTCTCAAACCTATCTTTTTTTTTGTGGCAACGCTATATCTCCCTTAATTCTTCATCAAAAATAATAATTCAAATATCATTTTAAAGCTTATGTCCCCCGCTATTAAATAAATAGACTAATATCTTAAAATTAACGTTTTTGTTAAAAAAAACTATGAAAAATTTTCATATGAAAGTTCATATGATTCCTAATGAAAGGCACCATCTATTAGCTAATATCTGCTAATTACCTATCTGTTTAACTAATATAACAGCTGTTAGTTAGACTGTTTACATTCTATCACGCAAATGAATCAAATTAAATCAACGTAAAAACTTTAAATCAACGTAAACTCGTAAAAAAAAAACTTTATAAATAGTTATAAACTGTTATTTATAAACCAACATAAATAAATAAACGAAATTAACTGAGTTAAATCAAAGTATTAAATCAGATGAATACTCCTAACTTGTGAAATATTCGCACGGGTAAGCTAGTTACTAATAAAGCCAAAAACCAAAAAGTATTCTACTAGTTGAATTTTGATGAAAAAATACAACTTTAAATTCTCAACACATATCAAATTTAATGCTAGCTCAGATCAACATCCCTTTCTCCTGTGTTCAAGTTTCACAATAAAAGACACTACACATTGTCAGTAGAAAATAATTTTTTTTTCATTCTTAGAGTTTTAGTTTTTTTTTTACAAGTCCCTCATTAGTTTTCAGTTTGATTATCACACATAGTTTGGGTGATAATTGAAACGATTGAAGTAAACCTTCTTGGGTGTATGAAATGTGTTTGGTTTAGTCTATTGTCCATAAAAAATCTGGATTCATCTGCCAAAAGTAATATAGCCAATATTAACGCGTCGTCAACGCAGGACCCGTGTTATACACCGCATTTTTTGAACATGGACACCATTCAATTAGGCTGTCTAGGTGTATTATAAATTGAACTATTTTACAATAGGCCATTTTTTAAATGGATGAAACATTAAACATTTATATATTTTTGTTTTTTGTGATGTTGACATCCCTGAAAATCAACTTTTATAGTGCAACTTCACAAATTTACATTTTCTTACGCATATAAAATTTGGCTGATAATTGGTAAAGAGCAAGCTAACTTAATCCTGTTATATTTCACGAAGGTTATAATTATTCCTAATTTTCAAAACATGAAAAGAATATATTCTAAAATTAATAGTTAGATAGGGTTAGAATCCTAAACAAATATAATTTGAGCAAACAAAACAAGTACTTACTGCTCGATCACAATATGCATTCATTAATTTCCTTAAAGGAGTGTGTTTTTTAATTTTAAATTGAACTATGGCATTGTCTTGCCCCATAACTTTAAGGTTGATATGTTCAGCTTCACCTGCCTATGGAAAAACACATATATTAATAATGATAGTAAATTAACTTATCTATTACATATTATTTATATTTACAAAGTTATTTGTTCCTTTTACAAGGTTTAGCCTACTAACAAATTTGTCTTTTAATTTTCCTTCAGTTTTACATTTGGGAAAAGGCCGTGTTCCATCAAAGCTAGTTACAATGAAATCAAAAAGAGTTGTATTTTTCCTAAAAAACACTTGAAACTGTTGGGGGTATGAGAAAAAAATTTGAAATAGGCCTACCCAATAAAATTTTATCAAAACAGGACGCTAGGTAAACTGAAAGAGCTACGAGGATACAGACAGACTGGCTTGACAAAAATGTGAAAACTGTTACCCATTCAAAATCTACAAAGGTAATCTAATGATCATAAGAGGGTAAGACTTTAGTTACAGTCATCCAAATTATAATGACAATATATTAATATCAGCATGTACTAACATGTACATTGCATGTTATTTGATTTTTAACTCTCCAATGGAGTTATAACTACATTGCCTATTACGGTTCAGTATTATTTCATGGTATTTGCAGTGTTATATTTAAAAAAATGTTTTAATATACTTAATTATGGACTGTTGTACATCAATTTCATAGAAAAATTGCAAAGAACAAAACATAGTAAGAAATCACTTAACATGTACTTGCAGATATTAATCCAAAGAAACATGAAGTAATAAAATAAAATCTTGATTAACTACTTACTCACTTTCTCAAAACAAAATAAAAACTGTAGTCAACAAAAAATAATCACCTTTTCTAAATATTTTACTGATTTAAAATATATAAAACTATAAAACTTATTTAGGCTACATAGTAAAAAAAATATAGGCCTATGCACTAAAAACTAAATCAATGCAAGTCATCCCCATACATAATCAGCTGTGGGCTGTATTATATAAACTTAGTTGTTTGTTTTCTTGTATCAGCTACAGCTGTAATATAGATCTGAAAGATCACAGTATCTGCTGCTTTCATTATTCAATTCAATGAATTTTTTCATTAGTCAGAATTGTGCAATAGAGAATTCCCTGCCTAAGTGTGTTGAACCAAACATAAATTTCTGTTTGGCAAAGCTGTTAACGCATTTCCTGAAACAGCCAACCGTTATTTTTGAAAATGGTTTAGTTTTATATTTGCCGTGATTTGTCCAGACAAAGTATAGGTGACTTTTCGAGAGTGTCACCCTACCATGAACCAACAACTGTTTTTATAAAGTGAAAAACTTTAAGTTGTTATATTAAAAACTAATAACACAAGCCTACAGATCTATGAAAACCTTAACTTAAGTGTTAAGGAAAAACCTTCTATTTTAAGTTAATTTTATAATATTAATGGTATATCAAAATCTTCCTTATTTCTAGACAAGTTTAGTCCTAAATGATAGGATTGTCTGTTAATTTTACAGCCATATCACCATATTTTTGGTTGTACAAGTTTTTCTCCAATACTATATTCTTGCTTCTTGAAACATCGTGAAAAATATGTACATAACCTACCATTAAAAACTAACATATAAACTTTATTGCTCGTTATTGCACCATACTACCTCAATCTTTGTGTTTCATAGTAAATTCACTCTCCTTATTTCACTAGCCTCTACTAATTACTCTAAAAAAACTATTGGGTTTAAATTTACAATACGCCTCCACGGCAGATTCACAATGTAGGCTAAGTGCTGTAAAATTTAATCGTAATGTCGCAATTTATTTCTAACTAGTAAACCCACGTGAAAATCACAGGCTGATTAATTAGATACAAATCAGAAATACACAATTTAAAAAACAAACTATTTGCAAACAGCATTAAAGCCTACTTATCTAGGCCTTCCTAAACATAACCCCAAATTATAATTTACACCGAGTTTGTTCAAGTATTACAGATGATGGGTGAAATCAGCTGTTAAACGAATAGGTAGGCCTATTTCTTTTTTAAATTTGTATAAACAAATATATTGATGGTAAACGATTGTATTTATATATAGTTTATAACCTCAAAGCAAATATTATAACATATATTATAGCATTCATTAGTTCTAAATTCAACTTAGTTTAAAAAAAATCAACTTCACAAGATATTATAATGATTGAAGTTGTAAACATAACCTCAAACTATAATATACACTGGGTTTACAGATGATGAGTGAAATCAGCTGTTGTATTAAATGTTGCTCCACATACGTACGCTCGTACACTCGCTTTTATAGGAGTTGATTCCATTGTACTATATCGTTTGTTACAACTTTTTCAAACTCACCATACATTCAATTTTAACAGTCCACAACACAAATTAAATAATATAAAAGAAACACAAAACAATTTTTTTGCAAAATATAAGTAGTTAATGCATTTGAAATTTTTAAATGGATTAAAATTAAACAATTTAACTTGATCGGTTTTAATTACAACGTTGACAAATCTATAAGTTTACAATCAATAACAAAAATTGAACAATTTCATAATCCAAAAGTTAAAGTTAATCTAATTTCCCACAAATAGCCTAGATACTCAACTACAATAAAACATACAATTTCATAAACAACACTTGGCTTAAACTATCCTTTTTGTAGCATATGCAATTGGTTTTTGTCACGCTAGCTTGTTACGTACATCAAGTAATATACAATATTCATTTGTATTAATATATTTTACTACAATAACCTAATTTGTACACTTTTAATTGTTCTAATCACTCCATTTATTTGGTGAATATCGTATCACATAAAATTGATACGATATGCTTTTCTTGGATTCATTTTAATAATTCTTTTCACTTTTTTCTGGGATTTTTATTTAGTTTTCGAAGTATGTTATTTATCGTTTATATTATTAAAGTAGTATTTTCCTTTAACTGTTGAAACATAGTGACAATAAAATTACATTATGGGGTGATTCCATGTCAAATCAACACAGTCATTTTACCTGACCATCTCAGATTTCAATGAAATTTGGTATACTGGTACACCCCATAGAGACTATGAAATATACAAAATTTCAACTTGATATGTCTATTAGTTTCTCAGTTACACCTCGTTAAGGTTTTCAAAAAAACGCTCAAAATCGACACGTTATAGAAACTTTAAAGATAGCTCCCCTCAGAATCAAGCTAGAAAGATGGGAGAGGTGTCATTTTGCAGCATTTTTCAAGCCCTTTCTAAAAATGTATGACACTATAGTGAAAAAGTAAAATGAAATAATTTGGGCAGAAATCTATCTTGTTTTATTGGAAATATATTGCTTGTAAGGAGGGAGAAAAAGGCTGCACAAGTTAATCATTAATTATGTAAGTTTTTTTCTGTTGTGTACGATAGACATAATGAATGTAAACTTATTTTTTTAAATATCACTGTAGTGTTTTCAAAAGTTTATTATATATATTAACAATGAAGTGTTTAAATAGTAGCCCAGTTACAAAAAACTTAGTTTACCAATAACTTCATGTGTGTATATTTATCTTAAATTTCTCCTAGCTAAAATATTTTGTTAAAACGGCTCCTTTTCTTTTAGCAATATATGTCTAAAGCTTTCAAATAATTAAATTTAGCTTTAAAAATGAGGTTGTAAAAATTAAATACCATTGATCAAATTTATAGAGGTAATTTCTTAGTCTCCCATACAAATTTCACATAATCTTTGTTTAATCTAAGATACTCTTAGCCCTTGTGATACCAATGAGACGTTATAGAGGAAATTGTAGTGTAAGCATGTTTTCAAATGCATTTTTTTGTAAGAACCCATTATGATCCCATAATGAAATTTATACCATCAATTAACAACTATACAAGGACTATTTGAGAATTTTTTCAAATTTTTTAAAGCATCGCATTTTGAAAAATTTTAAATTTAATTTTTGATTTTGAAATTGTTAAACAAATTTGTATTAAGACCCTTATAGTGTTATACATTTTTAGAAAGGGCTTGAAAAATTCTGCAAAATGACACCTCTCCCATCTTTCTAGCTTGATTCTTAGAGGTGCTAAAGCAGCTTAAAGTTTCCATAACGGGTCAATTTTGAGATTTTTTGAAAACTTTAACGAGACTTAACTTTCAAACTAATAGGGATATCAAGTTGAAATTTTGTATTTTTCTTAGCCTACATGTGATGTACCAGTATACCAAATTTCATTGAAATCGGAGATGGCCAGGTAAAATTTTAATTTAAACTGTGTTGAGTTCATACGGAATGACCCTAGGTTTGTTGGCATAATTTAGTTCTTGTTCTTCAAAAAAAAAAAAAAGGTCATCATCTGGTATGATATTATACCCCAGGTAAGGATTTTAGTCTTTACATAGGCTAAACAATATACAATTTCATAAGTTCTCAGTCTTTTTTCAGAAGAACAACCATGGACTTAGTTTCAGACTTTTTAAAACTGTCTATATTCTAGGATCAACAAATATTAAGTGAAGCAACAAGGCCGAGGATTATAGTCTTTTGATGGAGTTTCAACTTCGACAGATCACCAAAATGATATTTTCTGTCTAGTTATAACTCAATGTTATAATTGTGAAACCTCTATATACTTCACCACCAAAACACTTTTATTTATTCTGAAACTACACACTTAACATATCCTAATAACAGTAGCCTGTACAGATCTATTGATGATAAATATTAAAAGAAACTCTGCAAGAGTGACAAAACTTGCAAAATGCAACTTCAAGATAGTTAATTTCAACCACTTTTACTTACAGTGGACTACAGACCTAACCTATAACTAACATATTAAAATATCAATACAAAAGTCACGATCTAGAATCAGAGCATACACAAATTGTTGGTTCAATATTAGATACTTTTACAACTATATAAAAAGTGAGGAGCAAGTTTACTGTTCGACCCTAGGCTAACCTAAGGCAATAGAAATGCCAGAATAATAAAAAATAGCCTAAAGGTTCTAACCTATAGTATTTAGTCACAGTATGTTTACCTGTACTCAACATTTAACAATAGAATTTAAAACAACGTCGTTGTCTGCAAAAATGTCAATGTATGCGAATAGACAATGTTGCCGTCTGCAAAAATATCAGCCGAGGGTACTATAGAAAATTTACGCCCTATCGTTTTATAACTTAAGCCAAACAAAAAATATTACATTATCAATAGGCCAACACTAACTAAATTGTTTAGTTTTTCATGTATTTTTATTAACCCTGGAGAGGGAGCGCGCTGGTCTTTTAGACCGGGTTTTTACTAGATAATTAAAATATCTATGCATAAGCTGTGTAGAGCTTCCTCCCCCCACATCCCTGCTAACAGATCCTTCCACTACATATTCCTATGCTTGCGTTATTTCCTCTCCTCCAAAGTTTGCTTGTGATTCTCATCATTTCATTCGCACCTGGTCTGAATGTTCTGGCGCGCCTCATGTTAGCCTACTCATTTCAACTAAGCGTGACGTTATATTCCTGTATATATATTTAGTGTTTTGCATAGGAATATATTGTTAACGAGACCATTTTATTATTTTAAAGATATAAATTAGGATATGTATGAAGGAGGAAGGTTAGTTTCAACCATCCTAAGACTCCTAGACATTTTTATTGAAACCCGGACGAAAAGACCAGGCGCGCCCCCTCCAGGGTTAATAAATCAGGCAAAGTTGAAAGTTTTTTTTTGGATCTACACACTTATCATATACATTTTTAGTATTTTTTGTATGAAAACATGCTAATGTTAATTTTTAATCTTTATTTTTTTTAAATGTGTTTTTTAAATAATAAATGTTTTCACTGGTTTTTTTATGACCCGGTCTAAAAGACAGTGCGCGCCTTCTCACGTATTATTTTTAACGCGCCCTCTCCAGGGGTGTAGCCCTATTAACTTAATAGGGCTAATACTACAGTAAAATATAGAATAATCCAAAGCTAACTTTTAACAAACATTTCAAATTTAAATTAGTCCTAGGCCTCGGTATGTATTAAATTAATTTTAAGAATTAAAATTAATTCTTGTAGTAGTAAAACATAAGGGCGCAAGTTTACTGTTCATCCCTAGGCTAACCTATGGCAACAGAAATGCAAGAATAATAAAAAAAACCTAAAAGGTTCTAACCTATAGGCTAGTATTTGGTCACCAGTATGTTTACCTGTTTTCAACATTTAACAGTAGAATGTAAAACGTCGTTGTCTGAAAAAATATTAAGCTAGGGTCGAATAGTAAACTTACGCCTAACATTGTACTAGTGCAACATGTGACAATGTTGCAATAGGCTACATAGCGTAAGTTTAACCTACTATCCGACCCTAGCCTAATATTTTTGTAGACAACGACATTGTTTTACATTCTACTGTTAAATGTTGAATAGGCCTACAGGTAAACATACTGCGACTAAATACTATAGGTTAGAACCTTTTAGGTTTTTTATTATTATTCTTGCATTTCTGTTGCCATAGGTTATCCTAGGTAGGGTCGAATAGTAAACTTGCACCGGCTACATTAAACAATACTAGGCCTAGCAATTTATTATAGGCTACCTTTAATAAGCACATTGCGTTGCCATCGCAATTAAAATTATTACGCCAACTTGTTGAAAATAAAATGCACAACAATAGGTAAGCCTAGTCCCATTGTAAATTATTATCCTAGCATAAATTTTCTTCATCTCATAGTTTTTTCAATGACTGTTAGAAATTATTTTTATTTACGGATCAGTGGAATGTGTATTTTTTTAGAATAAGCCTATCGGTAAAAAATGATGATTGACCTTTTATTCGTAAGTAACTGATAGGCTACCCTTATAAAAGAACTGTCAGGCTTACAAACCTTCCGAAAACTTTTACCTTTCTTCAGGGTTTTAACAAACCTAATTAAGCCTTTCAACAGAAAAAGCTTGGTACACAATTTATGTTTTTATAATAATAAATTTTAATGAAACATGGCTCAGAGTAGACCAACATGACAAAAGCTTTGGCTTGCCTAGAGAAAAGAGTGACATTGTTCTAAAGACTAGGCTTAATAAAACAACGTGAGGTACACATTAAGTACGTCAATAAACAATAATCATAATATTTTCTTGAATTATCTAAGCTAAACGAGAGTTCTTACAACCTAAAATTCTATTGGACGTTTAACCTAATCGCTTAAGACGCCATAACAGCTAGGACTATGTAAACGGAAAATGTGTAAAGTAACAAGTTAAGCCATTTTTGCATGAAATTTTTTAATATAGAGGTAATGTAAAATAATTCGAAAACTAATGACAAGAAACCTATAGACTTATATTTTAAAACGTCTACTTTGAACACAATAGTTCTTTGCAGTAAGAAATGCCCGGCATTATTTCTCCCCGGCTCTTTCCGGAGTAAGTAGGCAATGTAACCAAAGCTAGGTTGAAAAACCCCTTGTATTAAAAAAGTAAACGTAAATTATCTCAATTTGCAAGTGGCAAACAACTATGAAGGTTAAATAATTAAAATAATAACTCAAAATAACCTTAAATACTCTTAGAAATACATATTTTTAACACATTAAGCATCCTTACCATTTTCGCACCTAAAACAACTCGCAAGATGGTAGCACTGTATCCGGAATATCGAACAGTTTTTACTGCTATACTAATATCATGATTTAGTTGTCCAGATAGAACACAGTAACTTCACGATGTGAATAATAATATTATAATACATACAATAATATACACGTTATTACTTTGTCATCTTTTTGATCTACACAAACGGTTTTTCATAAATTAATTAACAGTATTTGTTAAGTCTTGTTTTTATTACCTCTCTTAAGCTTGCATTGTGTGCAGCTCAATGTCTGAGAGAAAAAGAAGATATTGTATTCATCTAACACAATAGAAATTAAAGGGTGAGGCCTTTTATGCACTTGCAGTTCCCATTGTGTTTGTAGTTTTGCAGCATAAATTGACTCTACCTACAATAATAGCCCTACTTTAAATTGGAAGACCCACTGCATACCTCTCATTCTATCTATGACAATAAACCATATCGTAAAAGCTAAAAGCATTGTTTTAATTAAACACACCACGATTTTTTCAATGACGTAGTTAATTTTAATTTGCTTGTTTCTCGTGGGATTAAAGTAAAGGCAAAACAATATATACAAATAAATACTTTGTGGCAAATGTTGGAGCTGTATTTTTGGGAAATTACTAAAATAAATGAAAAACAAAAATAGGATATTAATTTTATAAATTCAGAATGTTTAAATAAAATAATTATTAATAGTTTAGAGGAAATAAATGTAGTCATAGGCTATGTAATGATGATTTATTATAATAGAAAAATATATATAATTTTTTATACCGCAGCACTGGTTTTATTTGTAACAATAAAATAAATATTTCGCAACCAATATTTTCTGCCATGATACACTGCTTGTATGAATAAAATTTGAGACATGTGCAATCATCGGTATTAGATCAGATAACGTAAAGACTAAACACTCAGATACTGTATTCTGTATTCACTAAATTGGTAAGGCGTCACGGCGTCTCATGGCGATAGTCTATTGTAGTGGCATTAGATGGCAGCACCACGGAATCACGGCTGCACTCGTTCGTCAATGCTGTGTCAACAAGCAATGTGAATAATGGGGAGAGGGCAGGGCCGGTGCAAGGGGTTTTTCCTGAACATGCGAGAGTCATTTTTGGCGCCCCCCTCTATACACAACAACCCCCTCCCCCGCCTCTCCTTATTGCAATAAAAAATGGGTACATTATCAAATGTATACCAATTGAAATTATTTAATTATATAAAATCAAATTACAATATAACATCGAGCAACAATTTTAAAAATAAAAGTAAATATAAAATATTTTCTATATGTATAATATATATATACATATATAGCATCGGTCTTTGTGACCTGAAATAAATGTATGATAAGAAGGCTTAAAATGGTCTTTATGACTTAAAATGTTAAGTGGGGGGAAGTGGAATACTGAAAACACCAAATTAATCATATTTATGATAATATTTTTTTACATAATTTTAACATCAAAAGGTAACTTTGTAAGGATAACATTACAATATCACAAGTCAATTTTGGTAACATCATGACAACGTGGTAAAGGTAAAGGGTTAGGTATAATTATTGTCAATAAGATAAGGTAACATCGGTAATTCGGTAACCTTGTAAGATGGATTTTAATGTTAAGTTTTTACATTAATATCACACACACATACAAGAAAGAAGTTAGTATAAAATGTAGGGCGGTCTCGTCTTTAGGGGGGCAAATTTTTCACTGGAATCAAAGGGCACCGATTTTGAAAGGATGGCGCCCTATACACTACTGTTGTACCTGTACCTGATCTTGTCTATACATAAAGAGGCGCCAGAAGAAATAGGGCGTTTCCGCTTTTCTTTTAATTCCCGAAAAGGGCGGTCGCGTCTTTAAGAGGGCGAGTTTTTCACTGAAACCAAAGGGCGCCGATTTAAGGATGGCGCCTTAAACTGGTGTATGTGGTCTTTTTTATCAGTAAAGAGGCGCCAAAAAGAAATATGGCATTTCTTTTAATTCTCGAAAAGGGCGGTCGCGTATTTAGGGGGGGGGGCGAATTTTTCACTGAAACTAAAGGGCGCCGACTCTGAAAGGATGGTGCCCTATAGCGGTGTAGGTTGTCTGTCCCTAAAAGAGCGCTAAACAGAAATAGGGAGTTTCTTTTAAAACCCGTAAAGGACGGCTACATCTTAAAGCAAACATTTCTCGGTGCAAAAAAAAATTTCGGAAAATTTTGAAGGCGCCTTGGTCTTGCATTTTTTGCCGGCGCGTCGGCGCCCCCTTCCTGGCGGCGCCCCATGCGTCCGCATGTTCCGCATGGTCCTTGCGCCGGCCCTGGGAGAGGGCTTTCGCGAGTGGGCTCTCCAAACGAAGGTGAGTGTCGGCTCGGGTAGCGAGTAGGCTCTCGGAAATCATGTGAATAAAGATTTGGAGAAAACCAGCGAGTGCCCACTCGCCTAGTCAATTGTTTGCGAGTGGGCTCTCGCTGTTCATGAACAAGTAGCAACTTGAAACCCCCTCCTCCTATCATTTCTCGTGGGAAACAGTTGTTTTGACAAATCCCTCGAGCAGTCGTCACTCATCAGTATGTATATAACGTGGTTAAGCGAGAAAGGTAGTCTATTTAGTTTATTCCTTAGTACTAACCCTTTTGAAAAATGGAAGACCATTCAAAGAAAATAATTAACTTTGACAGCAATGAAAACCAACAAAAGTTCGTTTTGATTGTAAAATCTTTTCCAATCTTGTTGGAAAAATTTATGTTACCAGAGGTCAAAAAGAAAAGAAGTTTGGCGATTCAAGAGGTGAAAAGACTTGTCGAATCAGACATAGGTGTAAGCTTGACAGAAGGACAGCCATGGACAAAATTGCAAAATATGAAGTATCGATTGAAAAGGAAAGCAGATGTCAACAAGACTTGAAACAGAAAAATCATTTTAAAACCTTGGGAAGAAGAATTTTTGAGTTTTCTGGAGAGTGATGAGAATCCTTCAATCGTCAGAGTAAAAGGTTAGTTTATAAAGTAATAATCATACATTTATCAAATATTTACAATATTTATATTTTTTTTAAATGTAATAAAGAACAAACTTAGGCAATGAAACAAGTTATAGCTGTACTTCATAAAGTAGCTTTATCCATACTTTCAATCCATGACAAATAATGGGATGTTTTGAACTATTTTTAGGTGCATTTATCCACATTTATCCACACCACAACTGCAGCGACTTGTTCTATTAGAACAGTTGAAAACCTACAGAAAAATCCAAGAACTATTGGGCAAAAAGCTAAATAATGAAACAACTAAGGAAAAAGATCAAGAAAAAAGAGCTGACGAACATGACAACGATCCTTCAAAATCTTTTGATTTATTGGCAACTACAAGTGCAATATCCATGAGTCTTTTCCCTGGACAGCAATAATTGTGTTGCTTTAATGCTATCTTTTAAGTATTTGTAATGTCAATCGCTTCTTTGTATACCTCTAGATCTTAAACTTTAAAAACAAAGCAATGTTGGCATACTATGTGTAGTTTGTTTACTTTTCTAAATAAATATTAACCTTAAAAAAACCAACAAAACCAAAAAAAAAAAATTTAATATAAAATAAACAAAATATTTTATGATGTGTGTTACCCACACTCGTCGTAGTTTAGGTAGCACACGCCCACACTCGTCGTAGTGTAGGTAGCACACAACGGGTTAAGTATCAGTCTACACCCGTCAAAGGTGTAGCTGTCTGCTCACCCGGTATGTGTGTCACCCACACTTGCCATAGTGTAGGTAGCACACGCCCACAACGTCGTAGTGTAGGTACGCACACATCAAGTTACTGCAATATTTTTTTTTTTGATGGGGGAGGAAAGGTTAGGATGAGGAGACAATTTTGAAGAATTTTTTTGTGTTATATATTTTTCAAATCAGTTTTAAACTAGAGTAACCAAACAGTTTTAAAATGTTTAACAACTAGTAGTCTATCTTCTATCGCCGAATTCTGTAAATGATCCTAGCTAATTCAATTCTTCTTTGTTGCCCTCTTTCGCGAATCGCTCGTTCACCAACGTAAGTATTTTGGATGTCTTCAACTCTTTCTTCTTCAACCTCGTCAACAACAAAATCTTCGTCATTTAGGCGCTTTGCTACGTTATGTAAGATAAAACAACTAAAGATATAAGTTGGTACGTTAGCTAATTTTATTCTCAGTTTATGTTGCGGCATAGGAAAGCGTTGCTTTAGCTGTCCGAAGCATCTTTCAATTATTACTCGTTCCTGTGATAAACTTCTATTGTACACCCTCTCTTGCTCAGTTGTAGGAGGTGAGAAGGGAGTCATTGACCAAGGGGAAATTCCGTAACCAGAATCTCCAAGCAATAACGCTCCTAACGTGTTCTTCTCCAAAATGGGGAGAATTTCAGAATTTCTCCAAATTCTCGCATCGTGTACCGACCCAGGCCAGGAAGCGTCAACACTGGTAAACTCAAGTCGCCTGCACATTTATACTCGCAAATCGTTTCCTGTTTATTTATTCGTCTCCGTGTAGGGTCGGTTTTACCACAGGAATATGTGTACAGTCTATGGCACCTATAGCTGAAGGAAAATTGTATTTTTCCCGCCACTGTCCCATGTCTACTTCCATTTCATCATCGTTGGAGGGAAATTTTATCCAAACATTGCTCTTCCTAACAATAGCATTCATAACATTTTGGATAGTTTTTGTTGCCGTTGTCCTGTGACACCCTATGTCCTCGCCCACTCCTGCTTGGAATCCAGGATCACCAACATACCTTAGGAAAGTCTTCATTTTTTCAAACTTACTTAAAGCCCCACCACGATTGGTCTCTTCACCGTTCAAAAAGTGCTCACTCATCCATTCAACATTCTGCGAACTGAACCTGTATAAAGTCTTAAACACATCTTCACTGGTATCGCAACGGGCTACATAAATTTTGCGTCTCCTAATCGGCATAAACTCGGCCATAGCTACTCACTCAACAAGGGCAAGTGTCCTACTGATGAGACTCGCAAATCTTAGAAAGGGCACTCAGGCAGCTGAGTGTACACTCGGTATTATTCACCTGATAACTGGAGAGCCCACTCGCAGGTCAATAGTTTACTCGAGAGTGTGAGAGCCCTCTCGTCGTTGGAGCCGAGTCTGTTCTTATTATTCACCTGAACCTGAGTGGCCACTCGGAAAAAACGATAAGTAAGTGCCTACTCACGATTATTCACATCACTTAACATTGCGTACTGCCCTTGATTATGCAATAGTCTCCATCATAATCAAAGGTACATTGATAATCATGTACTGCCTTTGATTATGGAACTATGTATAATCAAGGGTACTGCATAGTGGCTTTGATTGTAGACTATAGACTCTAAGAAAATTCACTCTAAAAGTACTGTAGACTGAAAAATTTGTTGGTTAACCTTAAAATTAAAGGTTTAACCTAGAAATTTAGACTACCTAAAAATTGGGTAAAAATTAAGTGAACTTTTAGGGATTAACTTAAAACTTGACTTTCATTTTGGTAATTGACTCAAGAGTTACATGACTCAAACGTAACATTATCCTGAAAACTTTGGAAGCTAACGTGAAAATTTTGGGGCGTTTATACAATATTGATTCTATGAAAACCCCTACCCGAAATATGGTCTTCAAATATCCAAATTTGAGTAGTTCCTTGTATGAGTGTAGATACCTTAAATATCGTTTTCAAAACTAAACTCTAAATAAAATAATATCTGGTTGGTATATTTTAGTTTAAAAAAAGATATGAATTTTAAATATTTTAAACTTTTAATTACTATATTTGATGTCAGATGAATTAATCTTTCTCTTAAGAATTTATATATGCGAAGTTGTATATTTTAATATTTACCGAATATGAATCACTTTAAAAAAACTCTTTTAAAATGTTTCCTTATCCTGGAAATGTTAGATTTTGCTTTTTAGTTTACTGAAGTGTTTTAAAACTAACGAGTTATATTTTGTCGATATTCTATGCTTATTTTATAAACTAGTGGGCATAATAAAAATCATTGGAACTGCTGCTGGAACAATAAATAATTTTACTTTCCTCTAATATTATTTTAATCTGTGCCATATGAAAATACAATTAATTGTTACACATTACTTTTGTAAAAGCTTCTGTTACAAATCTTCTGCATTTTACTGTAGCAACTTGACAATTGTAACTATAACCATATCACTGGCTAGTCCAGTCAATAAATGACCCAAAATGAGGTGTAGAGTGCGTGAGCAGGTAACTAAGCGATTCCTTCAGAAACTTGTTCAGGGGGCTTAGGTTGTTAACATACCAAAAGTCCTGACTCCTAGGTGA
>JAGFPH010000183.1:140561-152585 GCA_018207615.1 Philaenus spumarius | reverse complement strand
TGTATTTTATAATTTTAATATATTATAACGAAGTTTCTTCCTCTGTGTAACTTCCTTAATGCCAGTAATTACCAATCGTGTCCTTTCGATGATTTTTTTCTAAACGATGACATCCCTCAATTTAATGTGACCATTTATCTTATGGGTGGTAATGTTTTTGATTTGTTCAACCTTTTCTTGAGTAAAATAGTAATTTTTCCACACATCGGTCAAAAACTTTGGTGTAAATTTCTCTATATTGGCGAACAAATTCCCATTGTTGTAACACCGTATTATAAAATTCATTAATAAACATATTTTTATGCCAACCTTTTAAATAGAAAACTGCTTTATTACCATCTTTTTCTGCCAATACCTTTACATATATGTATGTTTTAATAATTATTTTTATTAGTTATGGAAGTTTATAATTTCACCAAGATAACGATTCTTCTCAATGGTGAAGTATAAGAATAGTAATTATATAAATTCAATTTTCAAAAGTAATGATAATATTAAGGTATTTTTTCTCAAATTCTTTTAGTTAACCAACTTTTGTTCTTCTTGCGCCTATTCTTAGTTTTAATGTATAAAACATTTGAAATTAAACCAACAATTGTTTTGCTCTTGTTAAATATTTTTAACTTCCAATTATACTATTGTAAATAAATACGGATAATAAATACTATTATACTATTTTTAATGTCATATGAATTATTCTTTCTCTTAAGAATTTATATACTCGAAGTTGTATATTTTAATATTTACCGAATATGAATCACTTTAGAAAAACTCTTTTAAAATGTTTCCTTATCCTGGAAATGTTAGATTTTGCTTTTTAAGTTGCTGAAGTGTTTTAAATCTAAGGAGTTATATTTTGTCGATATTCTATGCGTATTTTATAAACTAATTATTGGAACTGCTGCTGGAAACAATAAATAATTATACTTTCCTCTAATATTTTTAATCTGTGCTTTATTCCCTATTATATTTATATTCGTGTAATACTTTTAGAAATAATTTTATTTTGTCAAGGAAATAATACAAATTTGAAATAAGATATAAAATGTCTTTACAAATGTAATATATAAGGTACTTAAACTTCTATGCGCTTATAGTCATACTTTACTTTTCTATTTTCTGGTACCTAAAAGTAATTTTGAAACCAAAACTTGTGATTGATTTAAAATAATACATATAAGATCCATGATATTTATACAGATAGTCTAATTTAAATGAACTATTTAGCACTTTTATACATTTTTCTTCTATCCAAGTGTAAGGGGCTCTATATTTTTCCATCAAAGCGGTGGAATTAGAATTATTTATATGTTCCAGAAAACACTTTAAAATATATTTTGAAAATAATACATTTAGAAATTGTATCTTGTCAAGGAAATAATACAATTTGAAATGGGATATAATATTTCTTTACAAATGTAAAAACACAAGCTTATTATTGTTTTAAGTTCTTAAACTTCTGAGCACTTATAGGCCTATTCATATTTCATTTTTCTATTTTCTGCTTAATAAAAGTAATTTTGAAACCAAAACTTGAGATTGATTAAAAATAATTAAACAAATAGATTAATTTACGTTAGTTATTGTACACTTGTATACATGTTTTCTTAAGTATCCAAGTTTACGGGGCTATATTTTTTTCCATCAAAGTGGTGTTAAGTAACAACAGAAATATTTATGTGGACTAATTAATAAATCAGTTTTAGTTTTAAATATATTTTGAAAACTAGAAAAAATCTGTAATTTGTACTACCCTATCGTTTGTCGCCGCGACAAAGACTGACAGAATTCGGTTCACCGCGTTCTGTCTGACAAAGAGATCGCCTGACCTCATCAGTCAGATATCGCTTCCCGCCGCTCTCTGTGTGGTTGAACCTTTAGTGCTTTGTTCAAATACAGCGCTCAGCGGTCCGCACGTCCACTCTGACTTTATCACGCATTTTTTATGGTGTAGCATAAATTCGTTGAAATAATTAATTAACAGTGTTTTTAAATCGTAGTGTCTGTTTCTACAGTGAGCCATAAACCAAAACTCTGTGGCGCAGAGTTTAAAAGAAAGCGTGAAGAAAAAGATACAAGATTACGTCTTTTTTGCACGCACTGCTGAATGTTGAATTATGAATGACAATATAAACAATGAACATTTGCAGCATGTTTCTTCTGTCACTTCAAAATTCGAGAAAGTTGATTTTGAAAGTGGGAGAACTGACGTTCTTTTCAGTTCGGACCCGCTTTATGAAATGTAAATGAACAACTATAGGATATGTGAGCACTAGAGATTATAAATCCTATTACTTTAAATGAGCAATTCTTGTATCTATCTTTGTATCTGTCGCGAATCTCGAAAACGGCTCTAACGATTTTGATGAAAATTTGCATACAGAGGTTATTTGACGTCAGGAATTGAATGCGCTAGGTCTTATGTCTTCAAAAACGCGCATAAAGTCTGAAAAATGCGCATAAAATTTAAAATCTGAACTTCTTTTTATAAAACCATTCAAGTCACTTAGAAGGCGAATAGGTACAGCTTCTTTTTATACCTCCTTCAAAGTCACTAAATATTCGAATAGATACAATCCAGATGTTAAAAATACTGAACGATGCTCGTTCCCCCTGGTACAAACGAGCCAAAGATTAGCTAAAGCATTTAGAGAGGTTTCCAACTGCAAGCGAAGCGTCCAGGGGCAGATCCCCTAGTGTATAATAATAATAAGATAATATTTATATTATAAAATTGTAATAATAATAAATATATTGTCATCATAAAGATTATTTTCTTGGGGAAAATTGTTGGACCGAGCGCCCTTCTCCGATGGTATGAAGAGGAGGGCGGCAAAAACTCTTTTCACTACTACTAGCGTCCAAACTTCAAATACGGCCCTGGAAACAACTGGTTAACTACATTTCGAATTGTGAACATTTCACAATCGTGTAACATATTACGAAATAATGGTTTAAGGAGATGTCTCTTACCTCAGTTTTTAGCTATCAAATGAATGGGTTTAAAGATTTTCGCTTTACACTAACTAGTGCTTTCCCTGCTTAGGCTACAACTACTTACATTTCGAAATGAGTTAAAGAAATAGGTTAATTTTTTTTCTCTAAACTCTTATTTTTTTAAATAGATTTAATTCCATAATTTCCTGAAGCTTTAGCTACCGTACTTCTTCGGGGATAAACATTGAGGATTGGTCTTTGCTAAGTCGGAAATGATTGTTTTAAATATTATTACAGAAATTATCTGGATTCAAAAAATGTGTAATCAAATTATTTACCACTGACCAGAAAATAGTCATTAAATTTGTCATTGTTGACTCAACCATAAAATTCCAATTGAATAAACCAGGAGTCCCACTCACCGGTCTCCTGATGGTGCCTAGTGCATTCCACTTCAAAAAATCATCCAATTTTAAATAATTTGTACATTTTTAAAGGATTTTTTACAAATTTTTGAAAACATTCGAAATTTTCTTTGAACTCCTCGCATGAATCAAACAATTTTTCATAACTTGTATTTTTTAATATTCCGAATATCTTCATTTAATCTATATTATTAAACAATTTCTATTTATATAAAACTAAAATACTAAAGTACCGTTTCAATTTTATGTTAATTTCTTCATCGATTCTTTAATTTCATAAATAATATATATTTCATTTTTTAATACGCCTACATAATTATATTATCATGTATCCAACAAATATCCATGATTTTATTTTTGAAATAGAATCCGTTTTCCTAAACCTAATTTTACTATTGTTAAACATAAACAATAATTTGATCTTTCGGATTACACCGTGACCAGTTCGAGATGAACGAATCATTCAACAAGCATAGAGTCGGCCATTTCAAAATCAAAGGCCTTTGCCGCTGTTTTCACAACTTCAAGAACATTATTTTCATTCAGTTGCATTAGGACTCCCTGGATTTCAACCAGACCCGACGAGAAGGAGGGCCAGGGGGCAAAATCGCTGGGCCCCAGGAATTTTGGAAAGCAAAACGTACTTTGTTTTGTATCTGGTCTTCATATATCAAACAAAATATAGAACAGAAAATTTGTTCGTGCTTAGTGCATTTTGTTATTTTACGCCAATTCTAATGAAAAAATTATTTACCATTAAAAAATACTATTTAAAATTCACAATCATTTTGGAACCCTATTTTATTTTCTAACTTTCTTTACAAATTTGTTTTTATATTTATTAATTTTATTTATATTTATTTGTGTTAGTGACAGTTCTTGAAAAGTAATAGTTTCCTAATGTTTTTTTAATCTACCCTATTTTTACCAAATTAAACACACTTCATCTCACTAATGTTAGATCTACAAGCTTATAAACCAAACCACAATAATTTTGTCTACCTTTATGTAATGGAAAATTAAGTGTGTGTTTGTTAAAACATCAATATTACATTATACTGTGTTATTGGGAGAGGGCCCTTGCCAATATTTTGTCCCGGGACCTGGCGTGGCTGTAGGCGGCCCTCATACTCCTTGAGCACTACGATGAGTCTTCTAACCTTTCCTCCAGCAATCGAACTTTTTCTTTTAGAAATCTATTTTCCTTCTCTAGTTTAAAATTTTGTCCTATGAAATCTTTAATTTTATTAGTTTGTTTTTTAGATTTGGTTTCCTAAGAACTTTTGGAATTTATTGCTGCTTTTGTTCACTTTAACGCAAGTGCCACGAAAAGCGTTTTCACAATCTTTACAGCTTATTTTAAACTGCTTTGAATATACTAGCTTGTGACGTACGTACCTTGAGGAACATATAAGGCTACATTTGATCGATTAATGGAGGCCCACGAATCTTTTATCTTGGAACTTTACCGCACTCCATTCCCAGCGAACCAGTTTTGACAACTCTGCTAGGCTTTAAACTTTAAACCATAGTAGGCTACATAATTTACTTCTGGAAGATTTTCTTCTTTCCAACGAAGAACATAAAACGCGGACGATTGCCAATCTATTGACCAAGATAGTTTGCTCTTATTTTGGTTTCCCTTAAGTATTCGTTTCAGAAAATGTACCATTAAGCATATTTTTACCATCCCGAAATACAACAACCCGACTCATTATCAACCTAAATAGTTATTAGTGAATATAAATAGGAAAGATGAGTTATTGCAGTGAATGTTATGGTGAGACCTAAGGCCGGGAGTAGTCAATGAGCACCGATCATAGTCCCCAGAAAACGTTTTGGGGTGTCACTAAACATTTTATATAGGCCTATACCAAAAAGATCAAAATGTAGAAGCACGTATTTTTAACCTGAAGTAATAATTTTTTAGATCTTTCGTATTACAATGAAACATTTTGGGTTTTGTCTAAAAAAAAAAGGCCAATAATATATAGGAAAAATTATTCTGCACATTTTGCTTTTTTATATGACCTTGTAGCCCGTCTGGTTCCCTCAAATTGGTCAAAACGTAAAATACCATACACATCGAGCGAAGTGAAGCAGTCCATGATTCACGGCAGCATTGTCGAGATGCAAACTCGCAAGCGAGTGTTTACGCTGCGAGCGGAACGAAGTAGCGCGTGAGACGCGGCAGAAGTGCAAACAAAATTTACCAATATATTTCGCACACGCAGGCAGCTAGCTATCCAGTGCCTTCGTGAGTAGACCAATTTCTCACACAGTTCGTTGAAACCCAAAAACATATAAATTTAATTTTGTAAATTATCTCAACTCGCATCAGGGGTTCAGCTGCGTGGTAAAATTATTAAATGTTCACATGTACAAAGTGGACTAGCCCATACATAATGTACTTGCTAAACTGTTTTTGGTCCATCATAGGTGTGTTTTTTTTTAAAGCTAATTTTTAGTACTGTGGTTATTCTAAAGCAAAATTAAAATACATCACTGCCATATTTTTAGCAGTAGCCTACATTATCCAGCGACATATGCGCCCAAACTTTGAGTTCTTTATTGATGATTTGATAAGGTGCCTTTTTAATTTCTTACCATTACCCATCAACAAAACTGCCATACTTCATCTTTTTTTATCTTTAGGATCTACATATAAATGAAATTGAAGTGTCTGTCTGTGATTTCGAAATAAATACTTTTTTCTAAGCTCATATAATTATTCACACTTTACCAAAACCTAAACATGATTTTTTTTTAAATCATCTACCTGTCTGCCTGCCTTTTCTATCTGTCTGTTTGTCTGACCTGGCTAATTTCCAGAGTGGCTGGACCAATTTTGACAAAACGTTCATTTTCATGTAGAGGACTTTTCAGAGATTAAACTAGGATACTAGATTTCCTATTAAAAAATTGAAAAATTATTAACAAAATTATGAGTTTTGCGAACGGCGAGTCACGTGACCATTATATAAAACAACTGATTTGGATCAAAAATGTAACTCTTTGACAAGATCGTCTGTGTTTTAATTTACTGTATTCGCTGGGTCAACCGTTAAACTTATATCGAAACAGTTTGCAATAATGTGGAATGTACACATGGATGTTAAATACACAACAAAAAGGGATTTTAGTGTTTATTGGTACATGGCTGATAATTTTACGTAGGCCTAAAAGGAATACATATAGATCAAATTGGGCGAAACTCACTGTGGGTTTTTTTGCCGAAGAACTTGGATCTGAAATATTTGTTTTACTTGTGTGTAATGTTAAGGTACAATATTTACCCGATAGTCATAATATTATTTATTTAATAACATCTTCAAGCGAAAGCGCAGGTACCAGCAAGTTACTAATACAACTGGTTGCTGATATCTTTCATAATTATCATATTTGTATTAACTGACTCTCGAACTACTATTATGATGTTCCGTGCTACTATAGACTCAAAACAGCTGATCATGAAAATCAGCTGACATGATTCATTATGTTTAGGCCTATAAGTTTCTACTTAGATTACTACATTAAATGTTCAATTTAGAAATAGGTTTCTTTATGTCTCAACTAACAATTTAGAATTAAAAAGTTTTATTGCATAATTACTTGTGAATTCGTGCGTTTGTGACAGTCTGTCTTGGCAGTGACGTCAGAGAGGTCTTGACAATAACCACGTGTTTTGGACGTTGTCACGTGCAGACGCCATCACGTGGCTGGGAGGACTGGTAATCGATACTATTTGTCAAACGCAATATACAGTCTGTAAACGGATGGGTAATTCTAGAAAGGCATAGACACTGTTACAATGAAAATAATTTAAATGCTACCTGCAATTGATTTTTTGTTTTAACCTCTCCAGTCCTAGAGAAAATTTTCAATTGTATATTTTTCTTTTCTGAGTATTTACTATTTACAGTGAGATAAGCCTTACTTTGAAGGGAAAATGTACAACTAACAGTATAGTTTGGTTATTTTTGAAAAAAAAAAACAAGTCTCCTCTAGGCGACAACCGGTCTTAATAGCGAAGTAAATATACAAATTTATGTCTCTCCTACAAATTTAGGTTCCTATTTCCTTTCTTTTTTTTCTTTTTTTTTTTTGCTAGTTACATTATTAGGTCCGACTTGTTTTCATGATGCACATTTTCAACAAAATCCCTAAATTCAAGACTATCCGTAAACATAATCAAAGAAGTACAGATAAAAATATTGTACTGTCATACTATTGTGTCATTAAACAACAATACAAAATAATGATGGTTAGTTTTGGTTAGGAAGTGAGAAATTTGACAGTAATTAGTTTTCTTTAATTTACAAAAAGAAACAATTTAAGGTAAATTTTAAGTTTTGTTTTACTATGAGGCAAAATTGAAAATGCCTTTCTGAACAAAAAAAAATCACTAGTTCATTTTTCAGTAAAATACAACAAACGAACAAACATTGTAAATGCACTGTCTTCTCCGGGATGCATTACAATTTGCAACGCTGTTAGAAGAAAACTAGTAAAAATGGCAATACTATTGTAATTGATATTTGTTCTGCAATGTCTAAGGATGCACATCTGTATAAAAATACAGTTTGAAAAATAATTCCATCACACATCTGAACCTCTGACGTAAGCTTAGCAAATTTCTAAAATTAAAGTTAAATTTTTTACGGTTTCAACCAACAATTTGGGAAGTTTGTCTACTCACGAAGGCATTGAATAACTGCATGTGTGTACAAAATATATTAGTAGAATTTGTTTGCACCTAAGCCTCCATCATACTCGATTCGCGGGTTTGCGCTTTGACCTTGCGGCCTCGGGTTATTGACTGCTTCGCTTCGCTCGGAGCGTACAAATTCGGCCTTGGATCAGAAGATAACCCCATGGTAAAATCCCCTACTGGTACCGGGTACTTTTGTGGTATTTTACGTTTTGATCGCCTTTGGGGGAACCAAGCGAGCTATAAGGTCGAGTAAAAAAACAAAATGTGTAAAATAATATCCTACATTTATATTCTTAGATAAAACCCTAAACACGTTTCATTCTAGTACGAAAAATATAAAATAGTTACTTCCTGTCAAAAAACGTGCTTCCGGTTGTTGATTTTTTTGGCTAACCAGCTCGTCTTGGAAAACCAAAGTATGTACTAAATTTGAACGAAATCAAACTTAAAATGCGACCTTAGAGTGCGAACACACATATATCTACATATATAGAATCCAAATACCACTCACTCACTGACTCATCACGAAATCTCAAAAACCACCGAACGGATTGCAATGAAATTTGGTATGTAGCTTCCTCTAAGGCCGTGGGTACTCGCTAAGAAAGGTTTTCAAAAAATTCGAAATTTTAGGGGGGTTAGGGTAGTCTAAAGTTACCAAACAAAAACTACAGAACGGATTGGAATGAAATTTGGTATGTAGCTTCCTCTAGGGCCCTAGGTGATAGCTAAGAAAGGTTTAAAAAAGTTCGAAATTTTATGGGAGTTTGGAGGGGTCAAAGTTACTAAAAAAACTACCGAACGGATTGGAATGAAATTTGGTATGTAGCGTCTTCTAGGGTCCTTGGTGCTCGCTAAGAAAGGTTTTAAAAAAATTCGAAATTTTAGGGAGGTTTGGGGGGCTCAAAGTTACTAAAAATCCCCGTAAGAAATACATAGTATAATATATTTATTTATATATTTTTTTTACTTTTTTTGTCACTTTGAAGTACACAATAACCACTTTGAAATAAACAATAACAACTAGAACCAGGACAAAGTCGTTACTTCTGACTACTGTGGCCTCTCTGGTCGCGCTACGAATGCAAGTGCGCTCCGTATAATTTGGTTCGGCGTTGATAACGCCCGGTTAACGCGTATTCGCCACCGTTTATAGTGCTCGTATAAGATGGACTACGGGAGTACCATTTATAGTCCAGTCAATATGTACTAAAAATCGGGGGTCGCTGGAAAAAAATCGGAACTTTCTGAAACTTTGGGGTGTTGTTTGTGACCAACCACTAGTGTTAAATCCAAAAGATCGCCCTGATTAATCCATTGCAAATTTTAGGGGGGGCCAAAAAACAGCAATTTTTCTGCCTTTTTTCAGTTTTTGGGCCATAACATTTTTTTCTTGCGTCGTACGACTTTGACCATTTTATTCACTTTTGTAGTACATTATATTTCCTACAATTTGACCTACTCAAACATATATTTTAACCTCATACTTACCGAGATACAGAGGTTCAAAAATGTGAAAAATTTACCAAAATGGCAAAAATCGCCAGATAACGCTTTTTTTGCTATGTACCTTGCATTTTAAATAAAATTGAATGACATTATGGTTCTTTTATGTATAGTATAATGTTACATGAACCCTTCCCTCACCCCCCGAACCACCATCACTAGGAAACCTCGCATATTGCATAATAAAAAAAGCATTGAAAATCGTGTTGTAATGGAATGTTGGGCAGGATACAACTACCTGCTATTATTGTATCTGGTCAGACATGACCATTGAGAGGTTCTCATGAGGGCCATGAAAACTCACGGAGGACTGACTCGTGGTCGGGGAGTCACTGACAGCGTGCTTGCTGGACGTTGGGTATGTTGTGCCTGCAGAATGATTGCGAGCAGATAGAGACAATCGCTGACTTACGTTGCAGTACTTCAGAACAGCATGTCGAAATGAGGCCTGCACGTGTAAAGACGGACAACCAGCACACTGGAAAGCTACGCGCATGGTTTACAGAGCATCCACCTATTCTTGACATCAAAGATATCGTGTCTTTGGTCACAGGTACCATCGGTAGTGAATTAGTAAACTGCCATTCTGCAAGGAACATTGGCATCAGCAACATGAAAACGATAGTGGGACAATATTTTGGAAACTTAAAGCTGAAAAGAAAAGATAAGGTCATCACTCTGGCCTATGATTCATGTTCGGTGAAAATTGCGGACAAGAAATTCGTAGTCGACCCACTAACCCTTTTTCAACGAGTTTGTTTAGACAGACGAGGACCTTAAGGATCTGTTTGCATACATATTGGCACCCTTTTCCACGTCTCTTTTCTCTGAGGGTGGAATGCGGAAAGGAACAAAATCGTTGATGTATTCAGCATTCAAGCCAGTTGGTACAAACTAAGAAGGTAGGAAATGTGCCGTGATAGATAGAGGGTATCTTCTACACAAGGTCGTGTGGAATAAAAGCACCACACCTACGTTCAAATCAGTGTTCAAGGTGTATGCAGGGCTCTATAACAAGGGCTATACCATTTTGATCATTTTCCGTGACCCAGTATCGATCGCCTATGACGTCACCATGCTGATACACGCCAGCAGGTAATATTTCAGTAGTGTGAGCGCAGTCTTTAACTCGCTGTTGTAACTCGATGGAAAGGCTTCAGTAAAATAAAATTTAGATATTCTTAATCTACATAAAGTACAGATTCTAACAGTATAAAAAACTTTTATTTTAACAGGTATTTCAAATTTTAATAATTGAAAATATTTGAGAATTATCACAGACTGATATGGAAAAGTTACTAAGCGAGGAAATTTTTTATTTTTGGGTTATAAACAAACTTCTAGCGGGAAAGTTGTAGCCAATGAATTGATCTAAACTATCCAATTCGCCAATTTATGATAAAATGATTACATCATTATGAAATTGTTTTTTATATGAGCGCGAGGAGGTGCGGCGCTGCCACTCCCGAAATACAGTTGTTTGATACGGGAATGCTGTAAATCCGCCCGATATTTTAATTTACAATTAAACCAAGAACCACCTCATCAAACCATAAGATTTTTAGGAATTAATTCGTCTAGATTAAAAGTCACCATGAACGTTTCATAGAAACAAAAAAACTTACTCAAGCCTTAATTCGTTTAGAATACCAGTACTATTTCCTTTTAATAACAGTGTTTGTGGTTTATCAACTTTCCCTTCTAAAATTCAAGTGTTTCAAAATAAAATATTGTGAATTGTTGTCAGTAAGATTCTCCAGAGTTATAAGAAATTGGTAACTTTATTAGAAACTAAAATTGAGCCTATAAACACTTTTATCGTTAAAACTACGGGAATCACATACATTATTTCTCAAGGCCATTTTTTTGTCGGTACGCCATAACTTCCTTAATACATCATCAAATTACATGAATGAGGCATCATTTTAAAGCTTTACTTAACCGCTACACTGGAAAATATACAAAATACAATTATACGAAAAAAAAATAATAAAGAATCCGAAAGTAACAGTGAAGTAAGATCAAGTAAGTTGTAGGGATATTTTCCTGGCGTTGGCAACACTGATAATATACAATTTAAACACATCTATTCTTTACTTCAACCCTCACCTATGCTCATGACGCACTAATTACGCACTATGCGATACTAAATATACGGTGTGTACTTTAATTAAGTGGGATTTAAGAAAGTTAAAATGCGAATGCTTCGCACGGGTCAGCTAGTATTTTTGTAATCTTACTTCTACAAGATTGATTCATAAATATGTGGATTTTGTACTGTAAATTTGTGAAGTGAACTTATTATCTGAACTTATCTTTTAGGGCTGTCTCCATTTGGGCTAATCTAATACCGCACTGTTAATATTATATTTGTTAAAGTTTTACGTACCGTATTAATTTTATTAATCGTATTGGGAAGTTCTTTACTTTTTATGTATAACC